>CAJNIZ010046959.1:35840-53365 GCA_905231905.1 Symbiodinium pilosum | reverse complement strand
AGGCTTCTTGCAAGAATTAGGGTTTTAAGCTTCAGTGCGGAAACTGCGGCTTTAAGGCTTAGGGTTTAAGCTTAGGGTTTAGTTCTTAGGGCTTTAGGGTGTAATAGAAGAGAAGCAACTGAAATAGGCTTCAATGCAGGGAAGCCAGGGAAACTATCAATGTTATCCCTACATTGAAGATGATACGAATATCCCGCAGGCAATATTCCAACTACTGGGTCCCCTACATTGGGTTAAGCAAGCCTGCCGAAGCTTCTAGACTCGATTGCGGGTCGGGCATATGTCGTGAGTAGTCTGCCACCGCGATCCTAAACCCAAAACCATAAATCCAAAAGCCTAAACCCGCAATCCAGCCATTAGGGATTAGGAGCAGAGGGTTTAACTGTTTACCTAGAGGCGTCGTATCCGCACCATAGTGCACTCCGAGCGGGGGTCTTTCGGAAGCTCACAGTAGCGAAGGAACTTTACGGTTTTTATACCCTGGCTGGTGGGTGCTAGAGGCCCTAGCACCTAAACGCTAAACCGCTTCAGCTCTGAAGTTTGGGTCCCAGATATATACTATACAGACTATATACCCACACCCTAAACCCTAAACTCTATATGCTCTATACTACATACCTACATGGACACCCTTTGGGGCACATCTTGCGTGCTTGGCCAGGCCAAGAAGGCTTCCGAGAAGGCGCTGCAGCTTCTGCAGCCTCTTGAGCTCGACGAAGACACGGTTTAGGGCTTAGAGGATTTTAGGTTTAGGGTTTAGGGGGGTTTAGGGTTTAGGATTTAGGGTTTAGGGTTTAGGGTTTAGGGTTTAGAGGATTTTAGGGGGGTTTAGGGCTTAGGGGGTTTAGGGTTTAGGGTTTCGGGTTTAGAGCATCACCTGAGCTACTGTCAAATATTTAGGGTTGACCATGGATGTTTCACCTCCTATAATGGAGGATCAAATGGACAAGACAATGGATTGCACCACCCTAAAAACCCCGAAGCCCCAAACCCGAAACCCAGTTTAGGTAGGGGGTTAGAGGGATATCATGTATGCGGACCTCTGTTAGAGAGCTTAAGGCAAGTAATTATGCTTGAAGCCTACCAACCCCCCCCGGTTTGGAGAGCCACCCAGATGAAGGCGGGCTAAGTCCTCAACTTCCAACTTTAGGGTTTAGGAATTAGGGTTTAGGGTTTAGTGTTTAGCAACTTTGAAAGGGAGCCATAGCAGCAAAGCTCCGTGGATTCTGATCTCCAAGCTCGCGGGGAGCTTAGAGGACCTATGTATGACTCCTCTTCGCCCTGCACCCTAAACCGGACTTCATATGAGCTATGGTCTAAACTCCTTAAAGGGGGTTATATAGGGGATTCTATAGGGGACTATTATAAGGGCTTATTAAGGGGGATACTAGGAGTTTAGACTATGGCTCATATAATTTCATGAGGCTAGGTAGATGGCATTGCAGGTAAGGGTAGGGTGTGCAGAGTTGCATCTCTGAAGCTAGCGGCAGATAGCGGCGTTATGGTTCGAATTCTCCTTGAATTGAGACCTTGAACAAGTCTTATATATGTGGGTGTCCATAAGAGGGTGCCCCCAAATAGAATACACCCAATACGTGTATATATATATATATATACATATATATGTATACATATATATACTATTATTCCAGGTTCGGCTAGCATAGGGACAGCTTCCAGTGGACTGTTGCCGGAAAGCAGCGCAGCTTGGAGCAGCACATAGCAGCATAAAGCTCTGCTGTATTTGCGAAGTGCCCAGCGGGGCGCAGGGAACTGGCGGAAGCAGAGTGTTTCCTGGCAAAGCACAATGCTGAAGCTCCATCGCTTCTTGACCAACCCTAAACCCCTAAATCTCTAAACCCTAAACCTTAACAGCCTCGATTCTCGTTTATGTAAACGATGTCAAGCAAGGACTGCCACATGCCCTCAAGCTTGACTTTTGGAAATCCTAGTATCTTTGCACCTCTTTGAGTGCGCATGATAATCGTGGAAGCATCTAACGCTGCTTTTGTACAGACTTTTTAAGCCTGAGAATGACGAATTCCTGACATACTTGTCACCCAAATTTGAGAGGAGCCCTGAACGCTAAACTCTTACACCCCTGTTTAAACGCTAAGCCCCAAGCCTGAAATTCTAAATCCTCAAACTGCCCTAGAACCCCAAACCTCCAAAGCTCTAGAACGCTAATTCCTGGGCAGCCGAGGCAACAGACCAGTGACATGCTTTCTGCCTCTGCAATGGACATTTGGGTGTGGCTGGCTTGAAGAACGGCCCCAGGGTGCCCAAATGGTTCAGGGTATAGGGAGTACAGTTTAGTAATTAGCGCTGATAGGGTTATAGGAACTAAGAATGGAATCTACGATGTTGTTTAGGGTTTTGGATACCCAAGAAAACCACTGAAAGGAATATAACTTACTAGATCCTAATTTTTTAGGGCATATTCTTCAATCAAGTATTATTGGGCGCTTTGGGATCATCCTGTTCAAGGGGTCTTGGGTTCAGGGCACAGGTTTAGGATGCCGCTAAACCCTAAACCCTAAAACTCTATTAAAACCCTTAACTGCGTGGAATGATGCAGAAGCCATAATTCACGACGGTGGCGCTGTTTTTTTCATGATGATTGTTGTCAGGGTTGGCACATTGAGAGCTTTCAGGATGTTTAGGGAAGCAGTGGTAGGTTTAGGGTTAAGGAGCGGCCAGCAAGGTGGCAACAACAGAAGCGGGCCGGTCGTCGGTGGACTTAAGGCTTTGTGACTTAGGGTGAGTTTTGGGAAGGCGAGTGTCACTTTGCGTGTCTAGGATTTGTTTAGGGCTTGCGGATGTCTTGGGCTCAGAATAAAACCCAAAAATCCTAAACAGCAAACCCTAAACCCTACACCCTTATAATCATCTCAGGTAGGTCCCGAAAACGACAGTACCAAACCCTAAAAGCATTCTTAGATTCCAGTAACATCCCGTTTGAAGACAGAGTTTGTCAGGGGGTCTGTGCTCTTTGGGGTTCCCTAGGCATTTGCCCTTCATTCATGCTAAAGTGCAGTGCTGGATCTCTTGCCGTCCTTAACTGAAAGCTTGTATGCTTTGGGGAGAATCCTTCCCAGAAGCGCGGCGAACTGTAGGTCAATCCCCCTTATAGCAATAGCTCCTTAGCATGGCGTTAATAGGGCTTTAACATATCTACAATACTCCCTTGTGGTACCCATTACGGGGTGGGGGATTGCCCCAAGACAAGCTGTAGGCAACCCACAGAAGTGGTAGTAAATGTGGCCACCCTCCGCGGGCTTAAGGGCCAGCTGAAGGCCAAAGCAATACAGTCTTTGGGGGGAACCGAGCCCTTATAGACCCTAAACCCACATGTAACAGGGGCCCTCAAAAATGCACTAGTTTTTGCAGTGACTCTTGTTGACTTCCGTGCTTTTTCATCCAAGGCAAGCCATGATACGGTTGGAGCAGCGAAAAGAATGCCTCCAGCGGGCAAAGCAGGACCCCAATCCCTAGGATTAAGGGTTTAGGGTTTAGAGTTTATTGGCATGACTGAACCCTCGACAAGCAATAATGGCAGTAGTAATAATAGTAGTAGTAATGATAGTAATAATAGTAATGATAGTAAAAATATCCAAACCAAGGGGGTCAAACTTCCAATCACCTACTTCATGCCTGCCCCTTTAGATCAAGTCCAAAAGCTCTGCAGGCTCCAGTAGCTTTGGCTTTGGCCTTCTTGAGATACAGTTGCCGTGGTTGGCTAAGCTGGCCACCCATGCGCCGCGAATCCTACATCCTCAGCTTGAAGCTGTATCAACTACCTTAAGGGTCCAAGTATCAAATAATTATATACTTACCCAAAACCTGTACTATGATTACTATTACCCAAAACCCAAGAGCCTAATTATAGGGTACTTGGACCCTCTGGACTACACTCCAGATTATTACCTTTAGGCTCAAGGGTCCTTAGTTGTGCATGTCCAGAAAAACACATGTGAGTAGTATTTTTATTTGGGAGCATTATGGTACCCTATATAGAGTCAGATTGTATCCTCGTTTTGGGTATAGTATGTTAAATAGGGGATATTATCTTACTAGGTTCAACCACCAAAAAAACATTATTCACATGCGAACTCCAAGGCTACAAGCACACCGCCCAAGAATCTCAATCTTCAACACCTTATCTGTTATGCGAGTCATTCAGCATCCAACCCGGAATCGCATGAACCCTTCATCCTGTACTCTACCCTTACAACTTCAAATGGTAGGGTGTTCAAAGCAGTGTTTCTTCTGCGGGCAGCTGGAAAGGGAAAGTTTTTGGACAATACCCACAAGTCTTGCAGGGGTGCTATATGAGCAATATTCTAAACTCCTTACTGGGGGTCATACAGGGGATTATAAGGGGCTAATATAGGGGATATATGGGGATATTAAGGGGGATGCCAGGAGTTTAGACCATGGCTCACATGCTCTTCCAGGATGTTCAGTTCCCTGGGGTGGTTTTGATGGGGGCTACTATTAGGGAGAAAGGGCTAATATAATAACATGCTCCGAGTCGCCATGCTCATAGAAAAGGCTTCTGAATTGACATGCCTACAAACCAGAATATACATTCAGTGGCCATCTCATTTTTCATGTTCGATTCATTTTAATTCTCCATTATCCAAAGTATTTGGGCCACCAAGCCCTAACCCTAAACATACCTATGGTGGATACTAAAACCCTGCACGACCCAAGCTACCCCACCCTATCGGATTTGGAGTCTTTAAGTACAAAGACGTTGCGTAGGATGACATAGTCCCTCGCGTCAGAAGGCTGCTAAAGTGTGCTATGCGAGAGGGGTGGGTGACCTGGTAGTCCCCAATACTAGCTAGTGCTCCAAAGCGCCCTAAGATTCCCAAGATACCTACCTCCCTTGAACCCACTTTAGGGTTTAGGGTTTAAGGCTTAAGGTTTAGGTAGCGAACTACCATCTTCATCCAAGCGCCACAGACCCTATACATGTTCATGTACCCCTGCACGAACCCTATTATATAACCCCTGTTAAGACACCCCTACATGGTAACGATAACTCCTTTGACTGGGTTGCTGTTAGGGAACTTAAATTAAGTTACCATAATGGGTATATATAGTAAATAATAGGGTTTCCCCAATATAGTAACTTAATTTAAGTTCCTTAAGCCTTATATTCCCCCAGTTTCCATTTCATTTTCCATTTTCTTTTCCATTTGATTCTCCATTATAGGGGGATAATCCAACCCTAAACCCTAAACCCTAAACCCTTAATTTAAGTTCCTTAACAGCAACCCAGTTGAAGGGAGAGCTCCAGGAGCTATCGGCCCTCCTGGGCTCAGGGGACAAGTGGGCCGTGCCGCGGATGCGCGGGTGCGTCCTCAAGGCCCCTGCTTGAGGTTCAATTTTTGGGGTGATGTAGAGATGCCTGGATAAGTACCAAACGGTCCATGATCCATCCACAACTTAGGATTTGGAGTCTCAAACAACAAGGTTTAGCGTTCAGGCATAGGTCTGCGTAGCTCTGCCATTGCTGTATTTTCTCTTGTAAGAACGTAGTCACTGACCGGGAACTTAAAGCTCCCATTTGTAGACGCATTACACTGCGTTGTTCCCTCCATCTACGTTCTATATACAAATATATATATATATATACACTAGAAATATATATTCTAAATGGCGCCATACATTAATTTAAAGGGTACAAGGAGGGTTCTGGCGTGCAGACAAGTGCAAAAGCCTCTTGACTGTAGCCATGGCTGCCAACGATGCAGGAGAGCAGGGCCCTGGCAATGCTGCTGGGAAATGGGTGAAGGCATTCATTTTGGTTGAGATCCCGGCTTGGCAAACGAGCCGGAGAACCCCAGCGTCGGCACGCAAACAACTACGTACTCTGCCGGTGAAGGAGGAGCGATCAAGAAGGAGCCGCTTGACATGAAGCCCAGCAAGAAGCCTGTTCAGAGGCCCGCTGACAAGCCCGCCAACAAGCCTGCTGACAAGGCTGCCAAGAAGCCTGCCCACGCTCACCGACAAGCCTGCCGACAAGCCTGGCTTGTCCTAAGGCTCAATATCAGGCACCTTAAACCTGAAGACCAAACGACTAAGCCGCAGACCCTTGACTGCTTATGTCCTCAATCCCCAAGCGCCCAAATGGGAAATCGCCATCAACTGAAAGGTATCCTCAAGCCCCGAACCTGATTCAAAGCTTATGGTCCTAGATATACTGTACAATTTATAGGGTACCTGACACAGACCTGAGTTCCATCATGTACCCAAAGGTCCGGAAACACGAATTGATAATTGTGTGCCCGATTCTCGTAATGTGGTTTTTGGAGGCCTCTGATGATTTTGTAATAGAGTGCGAACCCTCAGGGTTAGGGCATTGGATTTTCAAGTCTCAGATCAAGGGCTTGGGATTGTACTGGATTTGGGTTTAAGGGTCTAAGGCTTAGGCCGGGTTCAGGGCTATATAGCTTTTTGGGCTGTTGGAGCTATAGATGAAGCAGGTTCAGCAGAAGTCCACTAAGATGCGCCGAGATTGCTCTTTGCATGTGCGTGGCTTTATGGGGAAGGGCTGAGGGTGCAGGGTCTAGGTTTTGTGTTTGGAAGTGGCGGGGTTGGGGTACCCAACAGCGTCGAAAAGCCATGAAAATCAGCGACCAGATGTGTAGATGTTTTCCCTGGTCCCACAGCGGATGGAGAAAATTCTTGCACTATCCAGGATCCCTACGCTTTGTGGATGCTATTTAGGCTTCAGGGTTTAGGCCTACTCTTGCGGGGAGTACAGTGTAAATGGCGGTGCAAGGTTTTTCTTCATGCGCACATGTGTTCACAAAGAGGGTAAATAGTTTTCGGTCTCCAAATCTCCTCAAAGACGCCTTCACAGAGATCATGTCTGACCCGGGGCCTCCAAAGCTAACCATGCAGCCTCGTTATTAGAGCTAAGGGTCTTAGGTAGTCTCGCAAACTTTCTTTGTATGGAATCCCCTAAGGGACCTCCATGGTCCTGTGTAATCCACATGGATCCCTAGGGTCCCTAAGAGCGCCCTCTTCTCAGAAACATCTATGTACGAACATCTACGCATTCTTCGACATGCCTGATCTCTCTACGTAGGTGTCATATGCTTCTATGAAAGTTTGACAAACTATCCGTTTTGAATCGTAAACAGGGACATCCATGCTCTTCATACAGCCTTAAATTGAAAACCTAACCTTAAATATTAGCGGCGTGGCCGGGGCCCACCTATTGACCCTCAAGGCGCACCCAATCTTGAGAAATCCACGGTTGTCGCCGTACCATGACTGGAGCTGGGGATCCGACTTTGGGCTTCGGGGGGTACGGGTTTAGGGCAGAGGCAAAAAAGTTTGGGTGTAGGGTCACATACAGGCCCGGCCTCCAATTTGAGAAATCAGACCAGTTGTTCTAACCAAGATTCTGAATCACATGGTTCACTTGTATGGATGCTATAGAAGCTTTTTAGGTTTAGGGCTTTCTTGTATGCTGTGCTGTAAGTAAGGCAACAATCAGGTTCATCGAAGTACCTGCCAACGTATAGTTTCGAATGCTGCGAGAGCAGAAGTCCTAGGTATCTCAAAGATTCCAAATACTTAATAATCACATAGTTACTCAAACCTATGTTATATCACGATCAGTCTTACCAAGATTTAATTAAGTACGTACCCTAAAACTCATAGATGTCTGCATACCCCTATATACCCCCATATAAACCCTAAACCCTATACCCACATAAAACCTATATGCCTTTAGGGTATAGGTTTCAGGTTCAGACCCTAAACCCTAAACCCTAAACCCACCCTAAACCTGTGTGTCTCAACTTTCTTCCGTTTCAGGCCCTCGTGGGGATGGACAAGAAGAAAGAGGCATTAGCAGAGGCGGGTCAGGGTGTAGGGTTTAGGGTAAGGGTGTAGGGTTTACAGATTACAAGGGTAGGTTTGAACGCAGTTTTGAATTTTTCTTACCCTTAATCCCTATATGATCCAGATAAAACCATAAAAATGATAGTTTTTGGTGCCCCGAACCCTACCCTAGCCGAGTATTTCGGGTATCTTGTTCGTGAGCGTCTATAGGGGGAAGGTTGCTTTTCTAGCAGAGACTCGTACTTGTCCCCTCGTCAGAGGTAGGTTTGAACATATGTTTATGCTTTACTACCTGTAGTCCCTATATAATCCTTATAACTCATAAGTATAAAGCCATAAATTCTTCGAAATTCTTATTGGGACCCCAAACCTATCCTAGTTGTTGGAAACAGAGTTTCACCTTGAGAACCATGCTTTGGATATGGCGTGGAGGGTCAGGGGGACTTAGTCAGTTTACTTATAACCCGATCCAAGTTCTAGGGCCTATGCCCTAAACACCAAGCCCTAAAACAATAAAGCAAAAACCCTAGAGTCTATGCTTCACGATCAAGTGTATAAGGGGGGGTGCCATCGCTGCATGTAATGATTTACTTCTCGTGATACTAAAGCCTAATATGGCCCATTAAGGACTATAGAGATATGAATGTAACGAATATGCAGATGAGTGACAGGAAAGGGTTCTGAATTTGGTGTTTATGTTTCAGGCAAGCAAAGATCCTCACTCAGAAGCACGAAGGATGGGAGGAAGTTAGATGAGCTATAGCCTAAACTCCTAGTATCCCCCCGAATAACCCTAATAGTACTTCCCCCTAGAACCCCTTACATAATCCACTTTAAGGAGTTTAGACTCTGGCTCAGATGGGGCAAAGATTTTGCTGCCATTTGGAACCCCCCTTTTTCAGCAAGCTATTTCCCTCAACCCAACTACCCCGGGACACCAGCCCGATTCCATGGAAAGGATCCATTACTGTGGATCCAAGGACGCGGCTTGTGTCCTTTTTGAGGTTTGAGAGTCCATATATATTTATGTAAAAAGGATCTCTTTTTTTGATTCCTGGGGTAGTGTGGGCTAAGTAAACCCCGAGCTCTAAACCCTAAACCCTCAACCTCAAACAGGCAGAAAAAATCCTGGACGCCGCGCGAAGTTTGAATTCCAAGAGATTCAAAGCTGAGGCGAGGCTACCGCGCTTGAAAGTCGAGTTGCGGCTGAGGTTTGGTAGTGTTGAGGGTATATACGGTTTGTAAAGGGGTGATAAAAGGGGTTTACTGGCGTATATAGGGATATATAGTGTTTAGGGTCTAGGGGCTTAGGGTTTAGTGTTTGGGATTTAGGGTTTAGGGGCTTGGGCTTACGGGCTTAGGGTAAATAGTGTTTGGGGTTTAGGGTTTAGGGATTTAGGGATTTAGGGAATTAGGGTTTAGGGTGTTTGGAGTTAGGGTTTAGGGTGTGTGGGTTCGAGGGTTTTTGGGGCTTTGGGCCCAGGGTTTGGGTCAGTTTGGCGGTTTGTCCCGGTGTTTGCGGGGAGCGCAAATCTCACCGCCACTTTTGGACTCCACTGCTTCGGAAGTACAGAACTAGGCCTACACTGTATTTAGAAGGGCTCCAAAAATTTTTACTTCCAGACTTGATAGCAGACACCAAACCTTAAATCCTAAAATCCATGACTCTTTTAAGCGACGTAAGAAAGAAACAAGGCCCCTGATAAGTGGCATCTTACGGGCGGCGTTCCTGCGGATTCTACAGGACGTCCTGGGGCGGTTTTGCTACTACTACAACTTTTTACCAGTGTTGATATTCATATTACTAATGCTATTATGATTAATGCTACTTTTGTTATTATGACTATTACTGCTTTGCTTGCTATTACGAGTATTGCTATTTTTGCTTTGTTACTATAGAGGGTGCCAGGGCTGGTGGAAGTGGATTGTGGTCCTGGATTTAGCACCGACGGTTTTGGAAAACGGGGATTTAGGGTTAACCTGGGTCTTGGAATTATTAGGGTTTAGGGGAAATCGCTACACCTGGTAAGCCCTTCTTGGACGTGCAGGCAGTGACGCTAATCATATTTTTAAGACCTGTCCTAAGATGACGCTCCTATCTCGAAAGGCACCTACAAAGGACATTTAGGTAGCTCAAGCTCCCAAACTCTGAGCATGCACATGCCTAGGTACCTCCCATGCAGGCTCAACCTGCGCCTCCGTTAGTCCCTGAAGTCCCAGGAGATATATTAGATGAGAGACTCTTACTGGTGCAAGGTTTCCTTTTTTTCACAATGTGGCGTAGTCCAATGTAAGCCTGAATTGTGATTCCTTGTAAAAACTTCAGCGTACGTGCTGAACCCTTTGCCCGTGGTAGAGGCTCTCCAGCAGATGGCGCCCCTGAACATGGTCAGATGCCAAGATGATTGGGCTTTAGTGATTTGCGAAAGGACCGCAGGTTCAGATCCGAAAGAGAGGATTTGGGGTTTGGACTGCGAGAAAGGGTGCCTGACACGCCCCAGCTTCTATTTACTCAAGTTGCGGCAGTAATCCTAAACTTTACGAAATCCTGTTGGCGTGGGTGCTTCGTGGTAGGACTGTTGGATACAGCACAGAACTTCAGCGTCGAACTGTCAAGGCTCGAAAAAGTTTAGTGCATGTCAGATGGCCCCCAATGATGCAGTAGTTTTCACTTTCTTTTCCTGCATCATTCGCTAACAACATACAGCTTCAAGGACTGCGCGTGCAAAATCCCGAGAGTTGTCAGCTTGCAATTCAGTATTGTAGCTTTCCTCAATGGGCGGGGCTTGTACACCCTTTCCCACGCTAAACCCTAAACCTTGGAGCCCTAACCCCTACCGCGTCCGAGGTTTGTCGTATAGATGTTACCTGCCCCCACCAAAAAATACGGCAGTCCAGGGTTTAGGATGTAGGGTTTTCTTGGGTATGCGCCACCTGCTCAAGCCCTGCATGGATCCTGTCATAGAGTAAATTCAGTTTCTTCCTGAGTACACTGGCCACAGTCAGCAAGCCCGATGTCTTGAATCCCTAAACCCGAACCCCAGATTCCAAAGCCCCGCAAAAAGAAATTTGCAGCTCACTGCTGCCCCTAGCCTTGAGTCTCCACACAACCGACATCTGACGCCTAAAAGCCCTGAGCCCTCAACACTAAACATTAGGCCTTATACTCTGGACCGAAACTCTTCCACGCCCTCATCCAGCCATAGGCTAGGCTTGAACCCTATAATCCCTGAGTCCTAAGCTGCCAGACCTAGAATCCCAAGTCTGAAGCCCCTAGACTACCCTCAGTCATCAATCCCAAAATCGAACGTGCTAAGCCCCAAGCCCCAAAATCTCCATCCCCAAAATCCGAAGCCCTCAGCCCAAAGTTCTCAACTTCAAAAACTCTGTAACCCCACATCGCAAACCCTCAATCCAAGATCCTAAGCCCTCAGCCGAAAATCCTAAACTTAAAGAATTCATAAGCCACAACAGTAGGTGAAATAATGGCCCCCAAACCCCTTCAAATTGTCCAAAACAACGTTATTCTACATATTTCAGGGGTGCAGATTAACCCTGATCCCCAAACCTGAATCCCTAGTCCCTAACTCTAATCCGTAAACCCTACGCCCTAAACCCTAATCTCTAAACCCCAATCCTTAAACCTTAGACCCTAATCTCCAAACTCTATAATCCTTGATGCCTAAATGATAATCCTAAAGCCCTTATCCCTAAAGCCAAAACTCTAAACTCTAACCCCTATATCGTAAATCCCCAACTCCCCTGTAGCAACCTCAGGTCCTGGGCCACGTAGACAAGGCCAAGGAGCTTGCAGAAGAGTTGCTTCTTGGAGCCCGATTTAGGCTTTACAGGGTTTAGGGTTTAGCGGTATAGAGTTTTGGGGTTTGGGGTCTAGGGTTTCGGATTTAGGGATTAGGATTTAGGGTTCAGGATTTAGAGTTGAGGGTCGGGCCTTGGAGGGGAACCTATGCAGGCCACGTGTGTTTTGGGGGTGTGTTTGGGTTTCAGAAGTCGGGGTTGATATGGTTTTGGGCTTAGGGTTTAAGGTCTGGGGTTCAGGGTTAAGTCAAGATGGCGGTGCCTAGAGGGACCTGGAATACAAGGGGTATCGGGATTCCATGTGGGACCCTATTGTTAGGCGTTCTGGACCAGGGTCTAGCGGTTAGGGAGCAGAGTGCACCTTCCCTGGCACAAAATCTTAGCTGGATAGGTAACCTTTGACCTTTTGGGGTATATATAGTCCCATTATAATACAAAGGTTAACCTTTTGGGGGCCAGGGAACTCAGAAACCAGGAAATTAACTTTGCTTCTTAGTGGGTTGCAGTTGACGCAACAAATGATACTCGCTGCTGTTCTTGATGGCTAAACCCTGGACTTGCTACGGACTCGGGAAGCTGAAATCGGAAACCAACGCCCTGGTAAGTTCATGGCTTCTTGTGTTGTCGAGGCTCATGGTGCCTAGCTAAGGAAAACCACAGCCCAACATGTAGCGTTGTTTTTTTATTACTTCTGGCTCATGGCCGAGTACAACATGTTTGGGTGACTCCACTTGGCGCGTCAGGGGGCTTACAGTAGTAAGTGCGTTTATGGGGGGGGTAGCTGCGGCTATTATGTGGCTTATAGGGGTTGTAAATAGGCTTGCGAAGTCCCCCTGACCCGCGCAGTACGGGTTCAGACTCAGGTCGGAGGTCTGCAAAGAGCTGAACGACCTCGAGGCTCCTCTGGTCATTTCTAGGTGGGGGTTTGAGGTTGGGCCATTCTCTTACAGTAACTGTCCTTAAAGAAGTTTCATTTAGGGGCTATGATTACTTCTATTAACTCTTGTGGTGATGTTTACTGTAAGGGGGAATGACCGAAGTTTCAGGTCTTTGACTCAGGGTTCGGGGGGGTATGGTCAAGGGTTTGCATCCTGGTGCTTGAGCGGCGAATCACGATCCCGGCTGCCAAAACAACCTGGGTGTCTCTTAAAAGCCAATAAACGCAGATCTCTGTCCCTAGTCGGATACTCTCCGATCGATTTGCTAATTAGGGAATCCCTCACGGCTCCTCCGAGATATCCCTGGTTGTAGGGTTAAGGGTTCAGGGTTAAGGGTTTAGGGTCTAGAGTTTAGGGTTTAGGGGAACCCGCCAAATCAAGCAAAGTCTCCAAGACACTCAGCAAGATTTGTTCTTCTACTTGAAGTGGCAGGTGGAGTTAGCGAGAAAAAACTGACTCCTACAAGCCCTGTAGATTTCCAAGTTATCACCGTGATTAACCTACTTACTAAGCAAGTCGTTAGTTGGGCCCTAGGGTAACCTTCAACCCTCAACCCTGTTTTAATTTTCCATGATATTTTCCATATCATTCTCCAATATAACGCTGATATCCCTACACCTTGAACCTTACACCCTAAGCCTTAAGCCTTAAAACCTAAACCTTAAACCCTAAACCCTCAAACCTGGCTTGGCTTGGCAAGTTGGAAGTTGCGAAACAAAAAAACTTAAACCCTAACCTCTAGACCGTACCACTATGGGCTATTAGACNNTCTAATAGCCCATAGTGGTACTGGAAAACCGAGGCGCAGGCCACTGCACACGAGGTCATAGGGCGACTTGGCCTCACGTACATAGAGCCTAAGGTGGAGAATCAACTGTATGGATTATAGAGGATGAGAAGGGGTTTGGGGCTTAGGCCTAAGGGATATACAGGGGTTAAGTTATAGAGATATATATATATATAGGGAGATTTCCCCAATCATTGAAAATTTCAAGGAAACTGCGTAATGAAACTCTGTAAGCGGCCGCCGAAGCACCTTAAATTAAGTGCCGGTATTTAATATACAAGTGACTGCAACGGTGCTGTAGATTGTGGAGGTGCCCAGCGCATGGGATGTTTCTCAACTTAAACCTTGGTGGTTGAAGCCCAAACATCGGATTTGAGGTTTTGTACGATGACAGAGAAGGGTCCAGGGCAGTTGACCCTCCGGTCACTGTTGTTTCTTGCTCCCAAGTGTGGCCAAGGCAAACCTACCTGCAACACGTTTAAAAGGGCTCAGGTCTTTGGGTCAAGAGAACATCAAATAAACATATATGTAGGGCTTGAATCTAAACAGCTGCTACGACAGCCGCTTGTCATGATGATGACACAGCTCTTTCCTCTGGTCAAGGATATGAAGCCACAACAGGTTTATTGGACATGAGAGCTTTCTTCGAACCCCTCCTTACTGGAGACAAGAATGTGTTTTTTTTTTTTTTTTGCATGTTCTTACTGCGAATGGTTTTTGCACTGTTAGTGCAATGCAAAGATGTCTACATGTCCTCGCAAGGTTTGCATGAATCCAAAACAGAGCGGATAACTGCGTGAAAATTGCTCCCTTGAAGGATTTTATCGGGTAGTTGTACGATGTCAGGTCTTGGGTCGAGATGGGCTGCTGCCATTGCTCTGTATGCTTTGGGGTATGGCTGAAACCCTAGAGTGTAGACATATCAAAAACAAGCTTGTGCATAATCATCCTTGTGCATGTCTTTCCGTTTGTTCTACTTACTTGGTCGCTTACGTCTCCAGCTTAAAATCCTAGGCGAGACGGAAAAAGAGCCCTATATCCTAGGTGGACACCCCATCACATGCAGTGACTGTGGCTATAAGGGATAATTGTGACTAGATTAGGTCCTCATAGATTCTTATACTTCCATTATTACAGGGTGGGGTCCATCCCAGGGTCGCAGAGGGCCCCCCCCCCCATTTTGAGAAACGCCCGAGTGATTTGTAGCTTGTAATGTACTAGAGGCCTGGATAACTAAGAAATATGAGTCCCTTATAGACTGTGAAACCTCAAACAATAGGCCGCTGGCAACCTGAGGCAAGCAGTTGAACACCGAGGCCACTCCGGATTGGAAGAGGGTTTGGGCTTCTGCTGGACTTGAAATTCATAAGTTTGACTTCATCGCGGAAATTCATGTGCGACATAGTGTCCCTACGAAAACAGCAGAAAGCTTTGCCAACAGGCTCGCATGCTAGGTTCTCTATACGTCTACTTGAGGGCCGGGGCTGGCATTTCTTGCTGAGGAGCTACAAGAATGGCAGCCTCTTTCATGTCGGATGGTCAGGTACGGCTACCATTTCAGATTGGAAGCATGGCCCCTATGATCACGGCATACCTAGCATGTCTCCTCTATTACAGTGCTTGGGGAAATCTTGCACCCACCTTAGGACCCTGTACGTACGGTGATAAATCGGGTTATTGGGTGTATGGGTTGGTGCAAGGTGTCCTTGATCCACAAATTGCTGCGCTTCTACGATTATTTATTCCTTGAAGGTGCTTTTGAGCAGAAAGCTGCGAAAGAGCGGGAGGCAGAGGATTTGATCCTGCGACTCAAGCAGGCGCGGTGCTGTTCTGTTGGGATGTATGAGGGTTACAAGGCGAGTATGTGGCTCCGCAGCATCACGTGGGGACCATTCGTGACTTGTGAAGCACCCATAATTTGATTTGTAAGGTTCCCAATTGCAGCTATATTGTTACTACATGTCACAGTGTGTTTGCTAGGTAGAGGCTTGGTAGCGTTGATGTTGCTTACAGTTGTCGCCAGTGTAGTAGCTGCAGTACGTCTATGTTCCTGCCATGTTCGTCCCCGCAAAGATGTTTGGGTGGGAGCTAGGCGACGATGCCCTGAACCTTACCCGGAACCTACGGAACTTCAAATTCTAGACACGTATACTACAAAAGCGAGAACATAACTCCAAAAGGTGGGTTCCATGGCGTCTAGGTATAGTTCCTCTTAAGTGGATAGAATACGGCTCTGGGTATATCAGAGAAAGATCCCCATATATCCCATATTCTATCTAATTAAGGGGGACTATAAACCCTAAATAGTAGTTTCCATTTTCTTGTCCATTAACCCAATATTACCCCTATAGCCCCTATATTGTATCTACTTAAGGGGACTATAAACCCTAACCCTCAAATATGCCCTGGCGCCCACCAGCTCAAGCCTAAATACCAAACCCGACCTTGAACTCAGAACTCAAGTGATGACAACACCTGCTAAACCTGCTTTAGGCTTGGATCCGGGTTTAGGGTTTAGGGTTGAGAGGGTTTAAGGTTTAAAGCTTAGGGTTTAGATGGTTTAGGGTTTAGAGTTTAAGGTTTAGACGGTTGAGAGGGTTTAGGCTTTAGAGTTCAGGGGTTTTTAGGGTTTAGAGGCTTTAGGGTTTAGGGTTTAGTGCAACCTCACACTGAGCTTCCTGAGCCTTTGTGATGAAGCTGTACCTGCAGGCTCTTCAGAGTCGGAATGGCCAAGATTTCAAGGACGGCCAGTCTCGGCGCGGAATCTTATGACCACAGAAACTCCTAGTATCCCCCCCGATACTACTTTGCTTCATAATCCCCTATACGACCCCTTTGTAAGGAGTTTAGGCTGTAGATCTTATGAGTGTGACTAGGATCCTTACTACTAGGATTGGTGGTTTGCTTGGGGGAGTCTTTAAAAAGGTCAGGGTCTTCTCTGCGAGATCTGCATACGAAGGAGGTCGCGTTTTCTGGTGTATATACGCAGGACCACGAGTTTTGCAACATCCAGCGATGTAAGTGCCTAAAGCGTCAACAGAGGCCTTGTGTAGGGCTTCTATAGGTATAAAACCAGACTTGATTAACCTTCTACGGCCCAATTCAGGGTTCGAATGTGGTGTTGGGCTATGTCTTACCATATATACATCAGGATTGTCATGCTGCCCTACTCTAGTGAATCATTGAGGTCAGGTTCTGCAGCACATGTTCCCATCAATTTCCACAAGCCTGCATTGGATGGCCTTTCTAGGGGTTGTTCTCAAAATTATGGGCCCCATTTGGTCATGGAGTATATGACATATGTGGGGGTGCCCAAATAAGACCCTAATTCTGGGAACTGCCAATATATTGAATCGCTGCGAGTTAGGATCATATCATTTACTTCAGCGCATGCGGGGTTTTCTCTATCAATACTAGAACGCATGTTCGGGCGCCGACCCAAATAGGCGCAGGGTGCGTTAGGCCACAGCGTCAGCTCCAGTTTCAGATGAGCTGTAGTCTCAACTCCTAGTATCCCCCCTAATAAACCCTATCATACTCCCCTAAGTCCCCTATGCAACCCCCTTCAAGGAGAAATTTATATATTGGAGTCAACGACCCCTTTTGATTGGGGCAGCCACCCTACTTTTACGTCCCGTAGTGGCCTCCAGGGCTGTGGGCTTTTCAGCCCAGCTGCAGATATCTACTAGGCCTGGTTCGCCGCCAAGTACGTCTTGGAATGCAAGGCCCTAAGTTCCCTAAACCCTACTAAGTCGCTAAGTCCCTAGGTCCCTAAACTCTAAGTCCCTAAACCCTAAGTCCTAAGTTCCCTAAAGCCTAAGTCCCCAACTCCCTATGTCCTTCAGCCCTAAGTCCCTAAACCCTACGTCCCTAAACTAAGTCCATAAGTCCCTAAACCCTAAGTTCCCTAAACTCTAAGTCCCTAAACCCTAAGCCCTAAGTCCCTGAACCTTAAACCCTTATCTGATGCAGGCCCTTGTTGTCATCATGGAATGGAAATCATGCATTTGTGCGGATGTTAACGAGCTTCCTTTCATCTGAGCCATAATCTCAACTCCTTAAAGGGGGCTATATAGGCGAAGCTGATTATTGGGTTCTATTGGGTTTAGGGT
>CAJNIZ010046959.1:10675-35826 GCA_905231905.1 Symbiodinium pilosum | reverse complement strand
AAAGGGGGGTTATGTGGGGGATTATGCAGGGGACTATTCTAGGGCTTATTAAGGGTGGATACTAGGCGTTTAGATCATGGTTCATCTCTGTATAGCAACAGTAAGATAACAGCATGTGGTAGTTTCCCAAAATAGGGAGACCCCAGTATAGACCCCAACATGCGAAAACCCTTATCAGGGGGACCCCAAAAGCTATCTCAATTTTGGAAAACTCCCTACGTGTTGCAGGAGTTTCTGAAGCAAGGGCTGTTGCTGTCCCAGAGTCATACCCGCAGCTGACAGCCGGAGGCTGTAAGAAGTTCTGCATGCGGCCCTTAATGCCTCTACTGTCTGCGGTCCGCACACAACATGATCCTGGCATCTGATCATACTCCAGAAATCTGCGACGTAAACCCTAAGGCAGGGCAAACTTCAGCGACCTCAACCCTCATTGTGGCCTATACAGAAGAAGTATCCCGACATCAGCCTTTTCATGCTTTGGATTTCTCATTTAGCCAGGGTTTAGGATTTAGGGTTGAGGGTTTAGGATTTAGGGTTTAGGGTTGAGGGTTTAGGATTTAGGGTTTAGGATTGAGGGTTTAGGATTTAGGATTTAGGGTTTAGGGTTCAGCTAAAGGGCATCCGATGGCCAGGATGTGCTCGCGCAGTGCTACGAGCATGAGGCCGTCTACACAGAGGACTGGAAGTTCCCCCTGAAGATGCAAAAGGGTAGCTTCCCAAAGTAGGGGGACCTGAATATAGACCCTTAAATATTGTAGTTCGTATCATAAATGGGCCCTCGTAGTAGACTGTTTTCAGCAAGTAACGGCTTTACGGTTTTGGGTTTAGGGTCTATAGCCGGGACAAGCAAACCCACACTCCAGGAATCTGGGAGATATGTCAGGAGTACTCTCTCCAAAAGAACCCAGAACAGGCATCCTCCTTTTTATAAACTGTGCAATGCTTATGTGGGAGTTTAGCCCAAATACGGTAAAGCTTATCATAGGTACCCCTGAAACGGGACCCCCCTAAACCCTAGACCCTCAAACCTTAAACCGTCAACCCTGGACTCTAAAACCTGAAACCTAAACCCTAAACCCTCAATCCTAAACCCTAAACCGGCAACCCTAAACCTTAGACTCTATGCCCTAAACCCTAAACCCAATGCCCTAAACCCTAAGCCCTAAAACCTAAACTCCATGCCCTAAACCCTGAGCCCAACACCATGAACCCTGAACCCTAAGCGTGGCCGCGAGGATGTAGAGGAGCTCATTGGGCCGGTGATTGCGACCGATCCGGAGGGCCTTTACAAGCCCCCTGGCCTTGTATAGGATTTAGGGTCTATACCTGCCTTTAGGGTTTTGGGTTTATACACCGTTGGTTTAGGGTTTAGGGTTTATACTTCCTTGGTTTAGGATGTAGGGTTTAGGGTTTAGGGTTTAGACCCCCTTGGTTTGGGATTTAAGGTTTAGGGCTTGTACCCCTTTGGTTTAAGGTTTGTATTCCCTTGGTTTAGGGTTTAGGGTTGACCCCTTGGTTTGGGCTTAGGGTTTAGGGTTTATAACCTGTTGGCTTAGGAGTTAGGGTATTGGGTTCGTACCCCCTTGGTTTAGGCTCTAGGGTTTACATTTCCTTGGTTTAGGATGTATGTAGGGTTTAGGGTTTATGGTCCCTGGAATTCAGGGTTCAGGGCTTATACCCCCTTGGTTCGGGATTTAGGGTTTAGGGTTTATCCCCCCTGGGTACAGGCGTTGGGTTCAGCGTTCGCAGAGGTTTTGGTTTTAGGGTTTAACTGAAACCCTGTAGTTTATCTTTCCAGCATTGTGCTCGCTTGTTGCAAAACAAGTGTCGGTTCTCCCTCCGCGCCATGGAGCGTGAGGTTGACGTTGTCTGGACAGTGCCGGTTTAGGGTTTAGGGTTTAGGGCCTTCCATGCTGGAAGCATTCCGATTCTAGTGATCCTAGTGAGTGCCGATTGCGAGAGCATCCGTGCCTTCCTTGTGCACAACCAGGACTATGTGGACAACACATGGCTCTTGCGGGCCAATCTACGGACCTACGGGCCAAGAATCGCAAACGATCCCTTTCCGGGTGCCCGCGGAAGTACGATGCACGCGCTCCAAATTCAACGTTGGTACCTCACATTCTCAGTGGACTGCATTTGGAACGATCCCTTTTCACCAAAAGAGATGCGGGTCTTGCGGAGGCCGCGCGCATAAAAACGCGCCAAGGCAATGCTGAAGGCATCTTTTGTCTACATTCTCAATTCATAGAATCAATCCTTTGGCACGTGCTTTTAAGGGCTAGATATGTTTCGGTTGACAGTTTTTTGTTTTAAAGGAGGGGTCGTATAAGGGTTCAAAAGCCTGTGTGGGGTTCTGCCACTCATCCTTCGGCTCACTTTCGTCTACGTGTTCGGCAAGCCCAGCCCCTCCAACAAGCAACCTTACTTGCAAGTGATGAGCATTTGTCCTTTGATCAAAATGAAACCATATGAGTTCAGGTTCTGCTGTGAGAGTTTTGTTAAGACATCTTTTTCCCTTGTCGATTTTTGTCGTTCCAGCACAAAACCCCGCATCTTTCACTACACACGGACAGAAGCTTCGCCGAGACAGGATTCTCCTGTCTCACGTTTCCTCTCTCTATCTCTCTCTCTCTCTCTCTCCCTGTCTCTCTGTCTCTATCTCCCCCTCTCTCTCTCTCCCTCTCTCTCCTTTTCTCCTTGCACACGCGCGTGCATCCTATAACTGGCGTCACTTTTGCAGCGCTCTCTTTTGCAACCATGTGGCCTCGCTCGGTCTTGGTGGCCATTCGCTGTCTGCCTTGTAGAGGTTTAAGATTGCAAGTTGTTGGGCAGTCGGTTGGGTTTACGTGTGAATTCAGGATTTGGGCCCTTTGTGCAGTGCATGGGCTGTGTGGTTCATAGAGCTTGGGGGCTTTTGAGGGCTTGAAGTTCCTCGCTGGATATAGCTTGCACCATTAAGGTGTACCTAGATCCCAAAAGTATGTAAAATAATAGCCCTAAACCCATAATAACAGCCATAAAGGCCATTATTTTACATACTTTTGGGGTCCAGGTAAGCCCTAAACCCCAGACGTCCTGGGCTGGTGCAAGTTTGACTTAGCAGTTTCAGCTTCTAGCCCTTGGGCTTCTTGAGGGACAATGTGAGCTATAATAGCTTAAGCTCCTTAAAGGTGGGTTATGTAGGGGACTACTATAGGGGACTTTTATAGGGGTTATGTATGGGGGATACTGGGAATTTAGACTATAGACCATGTGGCCGAGGTTAACCTGAGAGCCCTACACTCTGAGCCACGACAGCGGCTCTGATAAGTATGAGTACTTCCCAACTTCATGGTTTAGATTACAGATTCTTTGTACAGTCATGGTACTGGGTACTGGGACCTGAAAAGCAACCCTAAACCCAGCACCATCATGAATTCCGGGCGGCCGTTGAGGTTCTTTCTGAACAACCAGCCCGAGAAGTGGAAGATCGATCCTGAGGAGCTGCTATGAGGGTTTAGGGCTTAGGGTTTAGGGTTTAGGGCTGTTTAGGGTTTAGGTCTGTCTAGGGTTAGGGCTTAGGCCCCTGAATTGGATCAGCTTGGAAATCATTTCGCACAGGTATATACTGTACTAAACCCCTACGTGCGACATAAAGTTGTATTGTTTAATAGGTTTCCTAAACAGAACACGAAACCCAAACCTCTCAACCCAGTTTAGGTTCGATCGAGCTTAGGATCCCGCTAAATGAAGAAACTACAGGGTCCTACATAATTGCTACCATTAGGGTTCTAGGTTCCTTGCATATTGATGGGGACAGGGTGCCTGTCTAGACCTAAAATGGATATTCGTATATGCATATAGGAGCTGTTACATCTTGCCTGAGTGAGTCGTGCCCTGGAGTGTTTTGGATGTTTGTTGGTAACACCGTCATTATCTAAATCACAAGAAGCAAAGCTTCTGTGAACTTGGCTTATGCTCGGGGACCCACAGGGCCTCGTGAAAGCTTATTGACCCTTTGAGTCCAGGAGCTTCCAGTGGTGGTCAGGAAGTTTGGAGAATGATCATTGTGATGGGGAGCGTTCAAACCCTTTTCCCGCGTGCACAGAGCCCTACAGTCCTATGTAAACCCTATATAATCCTTGTAGTTTCCATAATATTGTTCAATACTATCCCAATGAAACCCTAAACCCTCCGTAGTAGTTTCCATTTTCTTTTCCATTATCTCCATATCATATAAGCCCAATATGACCCTAATATTCCCCCCCCAAAACCCTAGGCAACATAAAACACCAACATAACCCCAATATTACCCCAATGGGAGAGGGATTCTTCCGCTCAATCCAGGATCTGCTCCCCTAGTAATGACCCTCGGGGTTTAGGATTTAGGAGTTTAGGGTTTAGGGCTTCTCGTCCAGACAACGAATACTCCCAATAGAGCGCCGGAGAGGTGAATCGAAAAGAACAGGAAATGACTACATTATTCAGGTTTTTATATGATGAGAAATTGTTATTGTTGCCAAGAATGAATACTCCCAAAAGTACCCTCATATATTATGAGGTGTAGGAGCTTGTAACGGTACGCGGAATTATTCGGGGGGACTGATTAATTGGACCCTGGATGTCCTATCTTCTTCTGAAACTTACGTCCAAGCTTGTAGCACAGGACCCCAAACTTCACGGACATTCAAGGTCCAGCTACTTCATGTGTAGCCCTAAACCCATCTACTCTGCATGTACATAGCAGCAGGGAAAACATCACAGCCGCTAGTCATCTACACCTCAGTTGGCAAAGAGCCACAGAATGCAAGATCTCAAGTTCTAGGCTGTCGGCGAGATCCTCCCCTCTCCCCAGGGGGAAGATTTATGAGAGGAGTTTGGTAACCTGAATCCCCCCAAACTAGGATCTATGTGGGTTATTCTCTATGGCGCTTTTTGATTAGAGATCATATTACGGCACCTAAATTGTAGGGTACCAAAATGGGACCCCAGTTTTGGGAACTAACCAGGTGACTGTCGTCCTAATTTGGAGAGGGTTTGGGGCCTGGTTTGTGGGGGTTGCCAACACCCTAACCCCTAAATAGGGTTTAGAGTTTAGGGTTTTTCAGCCCTCAACTCTCATATGCAACATTCCCTGAGTCAAGGCGGCTTCTAGTAGACTTTGGAGGTTCCTAGTAAAGCACAAACAGCTGGCAGAGATATTTGAACCTAATTACCAGATTCATGCGGGGCTTGAAGGTCTACATCAGGACTCCATTCCCCCATTCCCTACCAACTAGCACTGAGCAAAACTTGATATAGCTTTTTTTTGCGTTGGGTTGCTAGGACTGTAACCATGTATGCGCTGCGCATCACCGAATCTCTGAAGTCTCCTTTGAACTCGGAGAGCCTCAAAATTGCCCCTGACGACTCACAATGGAATCGCATCTGGCTCGTTTCTAGTCACTTCCCTCTGTTACTGTTTCATGTTTAGTGTTCCGGGTACTGCACAACTTTTGACACCTGCATATGTTAGGACCCAAGACTGCTTTCACATTTGGCAACCGCACACATCATAGAAATTTCTCAGATTGTTTAGGTCGAGACCCCCAGATCCACTCATACTCATATCCTCACACCGCTGTGGAATTTTCAGAGGGTAGCCCGAATTTGCGAAACCATCATCTAGTCCTCAGACAACTAGCCACAAGCCAGGACGATCGGAAGTTCCATACGGCGCAGCAGTTTGACAGGCGTGAGAAGTCCCAATGGTTTAGGGCTTAGAGTATGGGGATTACACCCTAAACCCTAAACCCTAAGCCCCGAACCCTAAACCCTCAACCCTTAGCCCCAAACCCTAAACCCTAAGCCCTAAGCCCCAAACCCAACATCTGGTGTAAGCATCTTCCAATTCCGGGTGCCTGCTCCATTAATTTCAATTTTCCATATGAGATGCTATCGTCTAAGCTCCTTCAAGGGGGTTATGTAGGGGACTATATAGCAGATTATTATAGGGCTCATTTACGGGGATATTTGGAGTTTAGACTATGACTCATATAGTCCGTAAGATATAGCTTGTGGGTCTCGGCGTTCTCGCTTTTCGTTTTGCGGCGTGCTCCTCCATGCATGTACAAACCACGTGGGTTTTTTCTTGTTGGCAGGGTTTTCCAAAGGCTGCGGGTGTAAGGAGGTTGCAGACACTGGGCATCCGAGTCGGCATCCTAGAATGGTGTTGTGATCTGGGTTGCCTAAGCTTAATCTACGTTCTTCAGGTCATCAAGTGAAGCCTGGTTATACTGGGCAGACTGGGCGTTAAATGGCACGGAGCCTATGTGTCTGCTCGGTTAGCTCAGGCAGGTGTAGTCCTTAATCAACCCCTGCATATTCATAGGATATCCAACATGAAACCCCTCCCCAATATTGAAGAATCCCCGTATGAGACGTTGGACATACGGGACACATAAATACTAGGAGTGCGGGGTGCTAAAAAAGGAAACCCTAAACTCTAAACCCCGGGATTATTCAGCTTAACCAAGCTGGGAGATTGTCGAAAAAGACCTAGGCCGGAAGAGAAAGTTTTGTTGAGCCTTGCCGAGTCATTCCCTGAGTCTCCCTGTCTGTAATACCTACATTGGGCCATAAAGTCTTACCTACATCGGGCCCTAAAGTCTACAGATATTACTTGTATTGGGCCCTGAAGTCTACAGATGTTACCTACATTGGGCTATTTGCCGCCCTAGGGATTGGCTGAGTCATCATAGGATTTCCCGGCTCCTTTTTGTTGATACCGTCCCCCATATGAGCCATAATCTAAACTCCTAAAAGGGGGTTATGTGGGGGATTATATCGGGGATTAGTATACAGGATGTTAAGGGGGATGCGAGGAGTTTAGACGATGGCTCATAAAAGCCTACGCACGGCCAGACCCATACTCACGCCCCAGCTCATCTCACAGAAGCCCTCTTGTAGAATCCGCCATATAGCCAGTGATCTGGAAGCCACTTTCCAAAAAGCCTTGATTGGGCCCAAAAAGAAGGTAAAACCCTAAAACGATCAACGAGGCGATTGTTCTACATTGAACATACTTTGCGGCTCAAGTAAACCCGAATTGAAGCCTTATGCAAAACACCCTCCCTAATCCCAAGACCTACGCTTTCTGTGCAAGCCATACATTTGTAAGCCTGACAATCCTACGCCCCTCAACCGTGAGATCTAAGCCCCTAAGCCCCTGAACCCTAAGACCTTAACCTAACCCAGACATAAGAGCCGATGTAAACAAAAACTTGAGCCCCAAAAAATACCTTCTGAATGTTTTATCCCTATATATCCCCTATACAACCCTATAAACCCAAAACCCTCAAAACCCTGAGTTGAGGATTAGCTTCATCCCAAGCCCCAGGATGATAAGAGGCTTCTGGTTGCCTAATTCCAAAACTAAGAACTCATGGGTTTAGGGATATAGTGATACAGGGACAGGGTTTAGAACCCTAAACCCGAAAACCCTAAACCCGAAAACCCTAAACCCTAAACCCCAAAACCCTAAACCCTTAGGTTTTAGGGTATGACACCTACAGGGTCCGAGTATAGGGGTTGGGGTTACCGAATCCCTCGTAATACAGGAGGCTGATGTACTATGCCTTCCGCTGGGGCGCCATGGGTTATGGCCCTGGCTTCCGGCTCTTGAAGACTGCCTATCGACTTCAGACGCCTGGCTTGGGCAAGATTGAAAGGGTTCCGTTTTAGAGTTGAGGTGTAGATCGCGGTGCTCAGGTTCCTAAACCCTAAACCCTATATGTGGTTCAGGTTTCGCGCTAGAATCACTGTTGGGTTCCCAAGGTTCAGAGGCTCGAGGTGTCTGACCATCAGGTAGATTGTCCCAGTCTACTGATGAATTTAGTCTACATTCCTCCTCCCATGGGGTCTAGGGTTTAGGGTTTAGGGTTGATAATCATGTAGGTTGTCCAAATCTACTGATGAATTTGTTTTACATCCCCCCTCCCATGATTTGTGTAGTTTTTCAACTTCAGATGCCTGGCGCGTTTGGAATGTCACTACCTATGTCTGAAAACGTGTTGTACGCGATGTCAACTTCCATTGTAATTTTGAAGCTCCCGGGCTCTATAAGACTGATATGAAGTTTATCAAAAGCAGAATTCTCTTTTGGGAGTCCTACTCTTCTTGTCTATGCGCGCGGCATCCGAGATTTAAATGCTCGCGTTTTGCGACAGCTTGTCCAGAGGCCTGCTGTAAACCTATAGTGAGATTTTCGCGTCCCCATACGTTTTTTAGTTATTGTGGGGTCGGGTCCGAGTTTGAATATGTAGTAGGGAACAGATTCTGTTGGTTATAGATCGCTTGAAATCCTCCACCAGGTCCAACGCTCTTTCCGGTTCGCGGGCCTTGTAAACCTTGAAAACTTTCTAAGCCTGGGGTCCAAATTCCTAAGAAAAATACATTTAACCAAAACCCATACTAGAATTCTTGTTACCCAAATTTCGATTGAATCCCAAGTACCTGATTATTGGGCACTTGTACCCTTAGAGGACCCCATATTGAACTTGGCCGTCGGGAAGTGGCTGGCTGCGAGATATAGGGCGAGGACGTTTCCTAAAATACATTCATTGTTACGTTAGAACCCTCCCCCACACCCTAATATTGAACATTCTCATTCTGGTATATCTTAATATTCAGGGAATATGTGATATTACGGGTGGGGGCTTTAATAGTAGCGGGCGGGGATAAAATTTCTGCAAGCCCAGAGCATGCAACGCCGATGCACCGTCAACACCCTTTAAAAAAAGACCTTACACCCTAGCAGACGAAAACCCCAAACCCCAAGGCCAAACCAGACCAAACTGATCTCTCAGGAAGGAGCCTGGCGAAACAGCGCAGGCCATGGGCACGCTCAACCTTCTCGCCGCTGGACGGCGCTCAAGTTTCGGGTTCAGGGCATGGGAGTTGTGGTGTTCGGGATTTAAGGCTTGTGGATTTAATGTTTATAGGGCTTAGAATTTTAGGGCTTAGGAACTTGTCTCAAGTTTTGGGATTGGAGTGTACCCTCATTCAAACAAAACGCTACGCTAGGCCTAAGTGCAGGACCCATGAAAATTGCTGTCCTTTCAGTAGGCGCGCTTATTCGGTTTCGTGTTAGTTCCGGGAATTTGGGGAGGTAGATTTCAGCGAGTAGATGCGGTCTTAGGCCTGACCCAAGATGGCTCAGGCCTAAACTACTATAGTACATTGGGACTAGATTGGGTTAATGAAAAAGAAAATGGAAACTACTATAGTATACCGCGGATGTTTCACAGAGCCTAAGCCATCCGCCCTGCACCCTGAACATTGTTATACGGCACGTTACGTTATCAAATTTCTGCTCTGTTTTGGGGTCCCCTGTATAATGTGGCCCATCATGCTTAGGGTGCCCAAGACACTGCCAGATGTTTTTGACATCTGCCCCCTCCTTCCCCCCCAGTGATACCTCCAGATACCTCCAGGGGGCTTGAGAAAGTTTCTACAGGTACCGAGAACCTCTGAATCTCCGTGAGGTTTGTAGGCCCCATGTCACACCATTTGAGCTATTTGCGCAAAATTCACTTCCCCGTCAAATCACCACCCCTAAGACATAGCTCCTATAAAGCCCTTGGCCCTAACATTAAGCATGCTTGTCATAAGCAGGCCTGTCAAGTACTGAGATGGACAGGGAACTTGGCAGTTTTCATGGGATTGAAGTGCTACTACGGAGCTACTTAGCCGCCATAACCCTAAACCCTAAACCCTGAGCCCTAAACCGTAAGCCTTAAACTGAGGAGAAAAGGTCCCCCCCAAAAAGCCCTAAACCCTGAACCCGAAGCCCCCAAAGTCCTTTGGGAGCAAAACCCTGAACTCGTAACATCCTTGATAGGAACCCCTCATTTTGGGAAACCCTAAACCCCCTGTATACCCCTATATCTCCCCTGCAAAATATGAAGGTACGCCTAATTCTGGGAAACCCCTAAACCCTAAACCCTAAACCCCCATATCAATTACAGCAAACCGAGGAAGACTGCCCCGATTGGGAAGAGCAGGCGCGGGGCGGTCAGGGGCCGTGTTTCACCTTTTCGAATTGGGCTTAGGGCTTAGGACTTAGGATACCCCAGTACCACTGTTTTTCCCTTTTTCCTTCGGGGTCTTCGTATTAAATCTGAACCTTCGGAAAAAAGTGTACCCGTATCATCTAGGGGTGACTGGAAACCCTAGCCTAGAGAAACCTGCGTTTCTACTTCGTACACGATTTTCTGGTACATGTTTATTCGAAAGCAACAGCTTTCAGGAGCTCCATACTAAATCAAGGTTTTTCTACTTTTACTCTGCCTTGTCTCCAAGGTCTAAGGTTACTCTGGGTGGGATTTGTCGGGAGCTTACGCTTGTTTGTGCTGCTGTAGGTTCCCGAGTAGCAGGGATGGGAGACAAGTTTTAAAGCAAATCTGAGTTGGTACTTCTCCGAAATGGGGGGAACCCACTATAGACCCCAAAATACTATGGTAGTACCCCTCATTTTGGGAAACCCCGGGTTGGAAGTTCTATGTACCCTACATGTCCTGCTCTTGCGATATGATGCGCAGTAAGCTTTTCTAAGGATCTCATAACTCATAATTCTCCTTCACACGAAAACCTCCCACCACCCCAGAAATCAAATAGTTATAGTTCCCATAGGATAGTTTTAATTTCTTGTACGGATGTTCATCGGGGGGGTGGGGAGGCTGTTTGTGCAACATCCCACCCTAAGCCAAGCCGTAACCCCTAAACTCTAAACCCCCCCCAAAATCCTTAAATCCTAAACCTTAAACCTTAAATAGTGGTTTCCAGTCTCTTTTCCATTATCCCAATATAGCCCCAATATAACCCCAATAAAGTTCACCCAACCCCTAAACCCTGAACTTTAAACCCTAGCCCTCAAGTTCTAGCAAAGCCAAGGATGCTAGCAATGAGTTCGAAGGGAGCTGCGCACCTTGTCGGCTTTGGGTTTCAGAGATTGTTTAGGGTTCAGGGCTTAGGGTTCCAGAGATTGGTAGGGTATGTCGGGGATATATTGGGGATACTGGAAAAGAACATGGACACTGCTTGTCAGCATTTGGGCTTCGGGAGTAGAGTTTAGTTTTTGGGCTTTAGGGGTAGGATGGGGAAAGCTGTAGGGCTCAGAATCGTGCTTGGGGTTCATGGCTTACAGTTCATTGCTAGGAGGCTGCGCGTTCAGTTTGGCGCCAAAGACAACGGCTTAAATGGTTTAGGGTTTTGGGCTTTGGCTTCGGCTATCTAGACCTCCACCACGCCATAGATGCTTTGTCTAGAACCTCAATGATACGTATGTGGCCAAACAGAATCTGATGTTGCTGATCCAGCACAGTGTAGAGGCCTGAAGAGTTGCAAGCCTCCTTCCTGTGTAGTCCTCATAACCCTGAAGCCCACAGCCTAGATCCTACACCCCAACCCTAAACCCTAAACCCTATAGTCCCCCTTCAGTAGATAGAACATGGCTTTCGGTATGTTATACTAAGAGCCCCATATACCCTATATTCTATCTACTTAAGGGGGACCCTGAACCCTAAACCCTAAACCCTAAATAGTAGTTTCCATTTTCTTCTCCATTATCCCTATATAACCCCTATATAGCCCCTTTAAAGGGACCTATATTCTATCTACTTAAGGGGGACTATAAACCCTAAACCCTAAATAGTAGTTTCCATTTTCTTTTCCATTATCCCAAAATAACACCTATATAACCCTATATAAACCATTATAGTAGTTTCCATTTTCTTTTCCATTATCCCAATAAAACCCCTATATCTGTTCCCTAAACCCTACACCCCAACCCTAAACCCTAAACCCTAAACCCTAAAGCGAAGGACTTATGGCTCCGGTTCGATCAACGCGACCTTTGCCTCAGACATTCTCAGGCTACAAGACCTCTGGACAGGCCAAGGGTTTTAGGGTTTAGGGTTTAGGGTTTAGGGGTTTAGGGTTTAGGGTTCAGGGTTTATAGAGAGGGTTAGGATTTAAAGTTTGGGGCTTGAGATTTAGCATGGTTTAGGGTTTAGGATGTAAGGTGTAGGATTTCCCATGTAAGGTCTGGAGTCTGGGATTTGGGATTCAGGGTTTCGCTCTGGAGGACTTCGGACATACCTGCAAGGGAGCACCTAGCCCTAAAGGAACACCATTTCCCATTTCCTAAACCCTAAAACCCTAATCCCTAAACCCCTAAAAAAGCTCAAAGCCAGTAAACCCGCAACCCTTGAACCTTAACCACACAAACCCTAAAGCCATAACCCCAATTTGTTTGAAACTAGGGTCTGAAGTTGGTATTCTCTGTGGTGCTTTGGGATGACTATTCATTTCCCCTATTGGGCTTTAACAGCTTAGGGTCGATCATTTAATTCCGCGATTGATTTATAAGAGTTTAGGGTTAAGGGTCTATTCATACTTATAGGGATTTAGGGTTGATCATTTATTACCACTATTGATTTACAAGAGTTTAGGGTTCTTGGACCCTCTGGATTCTAGGAGTTGTTAACTCCCTTGAATTCAGAGCTCAAGGTGCGCAGAACAGAGGCAGGCTGGACAACTGAGTAGTATTCTATTTGGGGGTATCATGGTACCCAATATAGAGTAAGAATGTATCCTCCTTTTGGGTATAGTATCTTATACAAGGATTCAAACTTAGTAGGTTCTACTACCAAGAAAACGCTACTCAACTAGGTATGTCATCCGCGGCCTGTTTTTCGAACTGTTTTCCCTCTGCGGCTCTCAGTTCCCAAAATGGTGCCTACCTGGAGCCCTAGAGAAACCCTAAAACCCTAAGCCCTAAACCCTAAATGTACCTACTCTGGAGCTATGTGGAGCCCTAGGCGCCCTAGGGCTAGGCTCAAAGGAGTTGGTATTTGGTGGTCGCACATGACTGCGTCTTGAATACTTGTACGCTCACGGCTTGGTAGTTATTTCCCTTGACAGGTCAATTCCGCCACAGGTGATTTTCGGACTTTTGGCTTTGACGAGTTGGCAGTCCAAAGCCGAATCCTTGATCAGGGCGGCTTGTCATGCCAGGACTGACAAAGACCCGCAACACGCATTGATGAGGTAGTTTTCCAGCAAGCCTTAAACCATGAACCCTAAGCCCCACTTCTGGGGCAGTTTGGCGACGCACAGTTGCAATTGTCGGGTTTGCGGTGCGTCGTTGCATTGCCTAGTGCCATGGCCCGCGAAGCTTGGGTTCAGCAACTTTCAAAACGCACCTTTTTTTACAGAAACGTCCTTATGGGGGTGGGCATTGTATCGCCGCAGTCCATGCGCTGATGCTTCTAGATTCTAGAGTCATGCATATGCGGCAACTCATTTCTGATTACAAATCGAATTCTGAAGGTCTGGTATGCCATGGGTTTCTGGTGCAGCTAAACTGGGGACACGCGATAAAAGATACATTGCATAGGCCCTAGCCACTCCACATTCAGCCTTGTCTCCTAAGACTCCCTCAGAGGGTTTGAAGCCAGGAACCCGAAACGTCTTGATGGTCACCTAACGTCTATCTCAGACCCTTAGACCCCAGACGTTAACCCCATCATGACATACAAGTTCACCGTGAGAGCTGAACAGACATATGCAGTGGGACTCCCTGCTGTAGCAGGAAACAGAACTCCAAAGAAGGGTTGGAGGTGTAGCTGGGTTATTGTTGCACACGCCTTTTTGGCTTCGGCAGCTCAAGAAGCCGACATAAAAGTCATGAGGGGGTGGTTCCGCAGATGAGCTGCACCAGCATAGACCCCTGGAACTATCATCATCATGATAGGGGCTCCCAAAGGGGGGGGGGCCTAATTTTAGGAAGCCTCCATAATACGTTTTCGAGTATTACCCCCAAGCAGGACTCGGGTATCAAGTTTGGCAGTTTACCTCCAAAATCTTCACTAAACCCGAAACGCTAAATCCTAAACCCTGGATCCTAAACCTTAAGCCCTACACCCCAGCACTCGCCCCCTAAACCCTAAAACCCTAAACGCTAAACCCCAACGCCTGGAGGCATCATGTGGTCTTTGCTGTCTCCGCTCTCACGGGTGTTGATTACCATCGTTTACGCAGCTGAGCTCACAGTGGTTTAGGGTTTTAGGGTTTANNNGTTTGGGGTTTAGGTTTAGGATCAGGTACAGGACTTGGCACCTGGAGGGTCAGGGGCACTTAGTAAGTAGCTTTATCAGCCCTACGAGCCATGTCATAACTCCCGCGATCCGCATTACTACCTTGTCTACTCAGTCCCTATGACCGTTCAAGTAACCCTAGGGATCCAAATGGCCCAATGCACTTAATACTAACAGACTTTAGGCCCAATGTAACCATTATTTATATACCTGGATCCCGATATAACCCCTATTAGCCCAAGTTTCCATCTCATGTTCCACTTTATTTTCCGTGTGATTCTCCACTGTAGGTATTTCCTTCATACTTGGATCCCTAGGGTAAGTAGGGTTTCGGCTTTGCTTCTTGGTTGTCAGGCGTTAAGGGTTTTTTCTTGCTATGCTGCCCCTCTCGGTAACAGTTGGGTTATACATATATTATGGTCGTATGAACCATAGTCTGAACTCCTAGTACGCCCCTTAATAACCGCTACAGTAGTCCCCTATATCATCCCTTATATAACTATGTAACCCCTTTAAGGAGTTTAGACGATAGCTCATATGAACCCTTCAGAATTACTCCTAGTATGGACGGCTCCTGGATGGGACCAGTACCAATGTCTTTCAAATTTGGGATGTTCTACGGCTACGAAGCCCAACACAAACCCAGTTCTCACTGAATTTCCAGTTGACTTTGACTTTCCATCTATTTCTTCATGATGTAGGCCATATCTATTTCTTCATGATGTAGGCCATTTCCGTAGAGATTAATTGTTTCGTTCATGGTTTTCTTGTGCTTGATCCACTCTCGGCAGCATCAGCTTCCCTCTGGCAGATGCCACTTTTCGGTGGCGTGTGCTGACGTGATTGGAAGAGCCTTTCTGTTCTCCGCCAGCTCGATCACTGTTGAGGTTTCAAAGCGTTTTCGGTAGCCGGCTCGCTTTTGTCAATGCCGCTACCCCTCCATTGGCTTGTTGAGAACTTTGTACAAGCTGTCCATCAGTGATCGCACTCATGGAGAGTCCTTACAATGGAGCTTCCAACAACAGAGTGTGTTTTTTTCCCCGGTATCTATTGGGTTCCCTTATTTGTAGGAAGCTACCGTATGAAACATACTCTGTAAAGAGATCTGCCGAAGGCATACTCAATTGAGAGCTGACGGGCCAGGTCTTAGGGCATACTGGTACGATAGCTGACCGATGGTCAGCAAGCAATGAAGGAGTTGATTCCTATGGCAGTTTCTATGTAGTCCCCAATATGCAACATTCCTTCTTTCCCTTCTAACCGGAGGTGTTATCAAGGCTGCATCTTCTTGCTTTGTTGTAAGACAGTCACACTTATGGTGCACCTGTCCCTAAGGGTCCAAGTACCTAATAATCATATACTTACCCAAATCCAATACTATAATTAGTATTACCCAAAACCCAAGTACCTAATTATTGGGTACATGGACCCTCTGGGTGTGCGGTGCAGTTGTAGCAGTCGCACTTGTGCTCCAGCATGGCAGTCAAATGATTTTTGCAGTGCGCCACCGCCGCCTCCCTCGATTTGAGACCTGAGAACTCTTTTAAGGCAATGTTTGTAACCTTTCTGAGTCTGGGATTCATGTGGGAGTTGTCCTGCAACGACAGCATGCACGTAATTTCAAGCTACCAGTCTTGCAATACACGCCGAGATCATGACACATCTCAGATGAAGGGGTTGCAGAACACGAGGCTTTCTCTTTTAATTCTCCAACCTCTGAGTCACACCCGCCCCTGCAAGAGGGACTTAAATGATTCAGGAGGAAAATCCTCAAGGGCTCCCCAGGTTCTTCAGGGCAAGGCTGGGAATTCTGTTGAATGTTGAAGTTTGTTTAGGGTTTGGCGGGAATAGCCCCCACAACAGTTTGGAGCCAACATGACCTGAGGCATTTACAGTTTCGCCGCAAGTCGGCGTGCTCGCGCTGTCAGTCTTCCCCATCATATTTGCATTTCGGTCGCACTTGGCCGACCCTAGGGGTCCAAGTACCCAAGTATTCAAGATTCTATACTCTGAATTGTTTTTGCAATGATCTGAGCACTCAGACTTTTAGTGTGAGGGCGCATACGTTGAGGCCGTCTACACTAAGCAGGACCAATCTTCAACAGTTGGGGCTAATTCCGGCTTGTTTGGGTTTCCTAGTAAAGGTCAACCCTGCCCTACCACACCCACTCCTACACACCCTCATTGCCACGGGATCGTATACCGTCTGATATTTGGAGTTCGCAGCCTTGACCTCTTTTGTTGCACGTCTTGTGATGGTTTTTATTATGCTTAGTATAGAAGAAGTAGCAGTAGCAGTAGTGGTAGCCGAGACGTAGTACTGTTACATTCGACATGACCTGGGTAAGTAGATTTGTACAACTTGCTGTGTAGGGTGAACCGGGTCCCGGCACTCTACATGCCTTGATAGGCGGAGTGGGGTGTTATCCAACGTACAAGGATCTAGGGCTTGAGTCGAAAGAGCACTCAAGAATTACATACGCATAATCCCAAACGTGGCGATTTTTGCCTCCCTTCCCCTCCTCAATCTTTGAAACAAATGTCAATCCCTCGAAGGTGGTAAGTGATATTACACGGGTGCTCGCGGCTTTGCTTGTGCGATTGTCGAGTTGCCAGACAAGGGCGCCGTATAGTTTATCACACCAAGCCGTTTTCTTACAACCTATCCTTGAGCATCTAATTGCGCTTGAGCACCCGGCAACGTTTGTCATTTGAACTCCAAGCCCCAAACACCACACCTAAACCTGTCAATACCCAAGCAGCCTTCCTAAACCTTTCAAACCCAGACGTCAAAGATCGCATGGACCCTCGCACATAGCTTACTACTTCATGGTAGGGAATAACGGAATATATTATATAGGGGTCATATAGGGATGATCTTCCCTTACTCCCTACCCTACTAACTCTAAATCCCAAAGCGCATATATATATATATACATATATATGTATATGTTTCCCGCCTCATTAGCTACTAAATAGAACCAAAAAATAAAGCTGCATCCCCGAAAGAATTGTATGTCTCTAGCCAGGGTCTGCTCGAGTCGTTCAAGCCGTCGTAACTTACAAGACACAAGCTTTAGGGTTGGGTTTAGGGGTTAGGTTTCAGGGTTTAGGGTTTAGGTTTGCAAGACGGATGCTGATAGTAATAAGAAGAACATAAAAGACACGCTTCCCTGAGCCCAGAACCTCATTTTCGCCGAATTAGTAGGTCTGGGGTTGCAGGTAAACCCTATACCGTCAGAAGGTTAAACTACCCTAGAGCCTGAGCCCTACCCAGGTTTCCACTTCAATTTCCATGTTCTTTTTCATGTGATTGCCCATTTAGCCCCATGTACCCCTCTACAGCCCCTATGTTAACCAGTTTCCATTTCATTGATTCCTTTGATCAGGTCTAGACCTATACAACCTAACCCTGTACCCTGAACCCGAAACCTAAAAACCTCTAACCCGTCACCCTCAACCCTCAACCTACAGAACCAAACATCAAACCGTAAACTGCATCCTTATGAAACTCTAATCCCTGTAAACATCTATATAAGTTCAATTTCCATCTTATCTTATTATAACTTCTTTTACATGTGATTCCTCATGGTTGTGGTAATATCCCCAAACCCGAAACTCTAGTATATTCCAAGGTTATTATGGGTTAGTATCCCTAAACCCTAAGCCCCGGCATCTACTATCTCATGGCTTATAAGGGCTTATATCCCGATGTACTCCCTGCGTAATCCGTTTCAAACTTTCAAAGGACCTTGCATACATACATATGGGTGGTTGTCAAAATTCTGGCCCCTTTTTGGGTACCCTATAGGTGCCGTATCATAATAGGGATCCAAAAAAGGGACCACAATTTTGACAAGCACCCATATATGTATATATATATATACATTTCCATCCCTAAGCCCTGAACCCTTCAACCTTGAGGTGACCGTTCCGCAAGGGTCATCGTCGCAGCTGGCGGCCATGTACTCCGTGGCAGCCGCCAATACGAGACTGCGCACGTTTAGGTATGAAAGTCAAAATTTTCTCATATATGGATGCGCGTATATATATATATACATATTTATGTGCATATATGTATATATGCTCAGACATATTTCTAGGTATGTGTATGTATGCATGGCGGACAGAGCGAAAGAGGAGAGCGCCCCGACGGATTCTTTAGGCTAATGTACTTCTTCTTGTTCCTCTTGATGTGCTTTGACTCTTCACTGACAGTTCACTGACAGTTCTTGAGGCATGTCCCCAAGCTACAAAACCTCAAAGCCCACATTCGTAGCCATAGCCTCCTGACGGCCGAAGAACAAACCATACGGCCTAGGCCTAGACGTGTAATTCGCGAACACGGAGACCTTGAAACCTTTAAGTAAGGGATTACAATAGTACCCCCCCAAAGGTACCCCCCCCAGGGTTTAAGGAGCTACTACGGACTATATAGGGCTTCATAAGGCCTAATAGGGTTCTAAATCTGGGGGGGGTACCTTTGGGGGGGTGCTATTGTAATCCCTTAACTAAGCCCCTAAAGCCTCAATCCCTGCACCCTCCACCTCCTCGCGCTCCAGACCCCCACCCTGCAGCCCACGGTAAAGGGTTTAAGGTTTAGGGTTTAGCCCCCACCCTGCAGCCCGCCGAGGATAGACATTTTTCAGAACGGCGTCAGCTGCCAGCGAATGCTCTGGCAATGCGACCGGCAGAACTACTGGTTCCGCGAATACCTGCTCCTTCAACTAATTTTCGGCTTTTGTGGGTCCTTAAACTAACAACTACCGAATTTGGGGGTCTATCTTGGGGCTCCCCTACTTATAGAAACTACCGAATCTAGTTTGTACGAGGCAGGGGGAGGGTCGCAGGGGTCCCACTGTAAGGAGCTTGTCAAGGATTAGATGAAAACTTTGTCCTCACCTGTCTGCATCTATAGCAGTACCCGTACATCAGCTGCCTCCCTATACCCTGAACCCTCAACCCTACACCCTAAGCCTTCCTAAGCCCTAAACCCTGAACCCTGAGCCCTCTGTCTTCTGTTTAGAATTGAGGAATGCTGAAACAGAGAGCCTCTGAAATAGTACAGGCATACCAGAATAGGCAGGGTGTACAGATGTATATATGGTAGTTTCCCTAAATAGGGGGACCCCCAATGTAGATCCCAATATACTAGAATCCTTATTAAGAGGGACCCCCAAAAGGTACCCCCAATTTTGGGAAACCCCCATATGTATTTGTATGAGTTACCTGTAGGCTCTCGGATGACCCCTGCCTAATTTGCAAAACCAGTCGTAGACACCATTAGCAGTGAACCCTACAGCCCTGAGCGCGGGGCCATCCCGAAAACAATCCTGTAATGAATACCAGATGTTACTTCCTAAGCCCCATATAGCTACTACGCAACCTTCAGAACCCCCTGAACGGCACCCGCTAGAAGCTGCACAATAAACCCTCAGACCCTAGACCGTAAACTCTAACCCTCTAAACCCTGGATCCCCTAATTCCCCGACATTGAAAACCCTAAGCTCCTAAACGTGCCCAGGGGACCTAGAGCTGTATAGGTCACACTTTCAAACTGGTGGTAACTACAACTAAACTACGGCTACTAGGAGTTGCAGGTAAATGCTACCCACAATCCCTATAAACCATCACGTAATCCCGCGTTCCATCTCATGTTCCACATTTCTTTCCATTTCATTCTCCATTATTTGGGGATAAAATCCCGAGTTGCCCTCTATGTCTTCACTTGCAAGGGACCCTATATAAACCCCTTGTAAACCCTGAACCTTAAACCCCCAGACCTCAAACCCTAAACCCTCAAACCAAGCGCCTAGGCGACCTCTAATTGAGGACCAGGAGGCCAAGCACTTGGATATGCGGAAGATCCTGTCTCGAATTTAGGGTGTAGGGTACGTGTTTAGGTTTACAGGGTTTTGGTCTCAGGGGATGTACCCTCAAAGGGTTATACGGGGATGTAGTTGAACTCACTCTAATGCGGGTCTTGTACTGGGGTTGCTGTTATATTACGGTCTCTATATATATATATATATAGATTGCCCTCGTTTTCGAGCAGTGATTTAGGCCAAGCCACATGCACTTAATGATGTACCCTGTACGTAAAGGGTGTATAAAGGGATTGCATCGGGATCATATAGGAGTTTAGGCATATTCTCCCAAATAATGGAGAATCAAATGGAAAAGTGAAATGAACTGAAGACAGCAAAGGGTGTAGGGTGTAAGCACTTTGCACGACTCTAGGAGTACTAGTGGGTTGGGTAACCTACTGATAAAGGGTTACGGCAAGCACTTTGCACGACTCTAGGAGTACTAGTGGGTTGGGTAACCTACTGATAAAGGGTTACGGCAAGCACTGCTGGGCTTGTGAAGGATATGTACTATACTACCTTACTGTAGCCCTAAACCCAAATGCTGTGAATGGGGATTGCCTTGGCCTGGGATTGGCTCTGTTGCAATGCGCAGTGCGAGGCTACACCGCCACAATATGAGTGTAAACATGTTTTGCTTGCCCATGATCTTTCTCTGCAGGAGCCAGTTACTTAAAACCTTAAACCCAAATTAAACCCTAAGCCTTAAACCCTAAACCTTGAGCTTCTACATCGGCTTGCAACCCCAGATCCCTGAACCCTAAACCCCGAACCCTGAACCTTAGGCTTCTACATCAGCTTTTTCAACCCCAGAGCCCTAAACCTTAAACTCCCGAACCCTAAACCCCAAAACCTAAACCCCCTAGCTTTCAGCCGCAGAGCCCTAAACCCCTAAACCGTTTAGAGGTTAGGGTTTAGGGTTTAGGGTAGTAGGGTGTAGGGTAGTAGGGTTTAGGGTTTAGGGTAGTAGGGTTTGGGGTTTAGGGTTTAGGGTCCTAAGCCCAGGAAGGGTGGCATGGTGCAAGGCTACGTGCAGCAGCTGGTGAACCTGCTTCCTGTCGGGCTTAGGGTTTAGGGTTCAGGGTTTAGGGTTATAGTAGTAAGGAATATGTGGGAATATATTGGGTTTTATTGGGATAATGGAAAGGAACATGGAAACTACCACATTATAATAGGGCATATGCTTCCTGTCGGGCTTGGTTAATTAGGGGGTGGACGTAGGGGTGCTTCAGTAGCTTAGTATAGTCCCTAACATGTTCCCTATGGGAACCCATGGCCATTAGTCGTGTTCGAAACATTTAATGTAGCTCATACGACTATTGGATACTTGGACTACTGTGTTAGTGTCTAGTTCGGGTTTCGGATTCAGGGTTTAGCTTGTTTGTTCGGAGTTTGGGTTTTTGTCCTTACTTTTGCATGTTCAAGATATTAGTTCTTGCCTGGCGGTTCCCAAATTATGGCATCTTTGGGTGTGACCATTCGCTGCCCATCTCGAGTCTTCGACAATCAACCCAAAGGGTCCATATACCCAATACTTAGGTACTTGGGTTTTGGGTAATAGTTATAATGGTACAGGATTTTGGGTAGGTATATGATTATTAGGTACTTGGACCCTTAGGGCAATATGTTTTGATGATGGAGATTTGCGGGGGTTCTCGCCTAGGACCACCCCAGCACACGCCCGCACAAACACCAGGAGCCTCACAAGAAACCCAGAGATTTTAGGCAACCCCATTCTCGTTCGATTAAGGCTGATTAGTTGGACAGGGGTCTGCAGCTTTGCGCCCTACAAGGTCACTGTACCTCTCCATGCTATCCCAGAGGGTCCAAGTACCTAATAATTAGGTACTTAGGTTTTGGGTAATAGTAATTGTAGTACAGATTTTGGGTAAGTATATGATCATTAGGTACTTAGACCCTTAGGGTATGAATGTGCATCTTGTAGTCTGCGTGCCCCAGAGTGTCCAAATCGGCGCACCATACTTGGGAAATCCAGGGTCCCTAACGCACGGCTGTGTTATTTGTGGAGGCTGTCGCAAGCCACAGACTTTTTACCCTAAACCCTAAACCCCAAACCCTAAACCCTACTACTACCCTAAACCCCAAACCCTAAACTCTAAACTCTAAAAGGGTCCCAGCAGGCCCAGATGGGATGAAAGCAGCCTGCATCGGGGGCAGCTCCACCGTAATTCCGGGGGTGGCTTTGGACATTTGGTAGTTTCCATTGGGTTTAGGGTTTAGGGCTTAGGGTTTAGGGTTTAGGGCAGAAATACTGCATGAATACTTTATAAACCGTATATAACCCCAATATACGCTAGTAGTTTCCATTTTATTTTCCGTTATCCCCATATAACCGCACCATAATACCCTAATTTTACCCCAAGGGGTACTGGGCCGGTATTGATCTCTGAATTCGCACTAGAGTCATCATGATGGGGGGCCTCCAAAATGAGATGCGAGATTTGTGGAGAATCTACACCCAAACCGTGCATATCCCGGAAGAAGTCCACACAGCCCCCAGGCATCCCTATACCCTCATATAGCCATGAACCCCCAAACCCTAAACCCTAAACCCTAAAAAAAGACCTCTGAGGTTTGTTGCGGTGCACATCATCATCCTAGCACCCTGGCAGAGTTTCGCTCCAGCACCACCTGTCCTGGATTGGCATTTTGTAGCCAGCTACAAACTACCTGGAGGGTCCTGGGGACTTAATAACTAGGTTAATAATGGGGATAGTTGGGGTTACTATATGGGTTATACGGGTTATTAACCTACTTAGTAAGTCCCCCTAACCCTCCAAGTAAGGGACCTCAATTTTGAGAAACTCCTAACCCGGGGGCTCCATGGCTATAAATAATGCGTACACTAGGTCACTAGGCTGCAATGTGTATAGATAGTAAACCCTGAACCCTAAACCCCTAGATAGTACCTACATTGGGCCCTTTGGAGCCTTAGGGCAAGTCCTTTGGAGCTTGCATCATTTCTGCTTCCTTCAGGCATGGTTGGCTGTCTCTCGGCAGCATTCTGCAGCCATTGCATACTCTTTCAACTGCTGATGAAGAGCATCCTGCAGCTGACGTTTAGCTTCAGTCCTGGAAGGTGTCGAATTTCTTCTACTGGGCTGCTGTTCAGGAACTTAGACTAGATAATGGGTATATATATATATAGAGCAATTAATATGGTTTACCCCAAGACAGTAACTTGAATTAAGTTCCTTGACAGCAACCCAGTCTAGTTCTTGAAAGTGGTAGGTCAGAGCCCATACTTTGCAACGTGGAATCCCTGGGGCTCCCAGTTACCTAAATAGTAGGTTACGGGGCTATGTAACTATGGGGTATATAGAACCCAGAACCCATTATTTAGGTAACTGGAGCTCTAGGGGAATGGGATCTCCTAGCTTCCATGGGTGAGGGGTAGAGTCTCAAGGATCCCTTTGCACACCCATGCTTGCAACAGGGATCCTTATAAGAGCGGTGCCACTCACCTACGAAACCCTGAGCTCAGATCACCTGAGCCTCCAAGCCATTACTGTAAATCTTGCTTTTGCTATAACTATTATTGATACTACCGTTATTAGTACTGTCCTGTCATTATTATAGATCTCCAGCTAAGAGCTCCGAGCAGCTAAGCCAAAGACCTTCTCATGCCGGGAAAGTCATCAGCCATCAGCCCAGGACAAGCTTTACCCACCCTATCCCTGCCGGTGCCAAGTATAGAATAAGGCAATATATTCCCTATATGACATATACCCTATACTCACCCCCAGTAAGCCGATCTGTGTCAAGCGAGGTACCTAATTCATATAGATCCTGCCAATCCATACGAGAGCGTGCGAGCATGATGCAAATCCCTTGCCCTAACTCCTGATCGCACGTTGCCAACTCCATGGCACAGTTCGAGATCGAAATTATTGCGTCGTGTCACGAGTTGTCGCAAACCCTGTAACAACGCTTCGAGGCCTCCATTCAACAGCTGCATACAGCACCCCCCCTCAGCCCACTAAATATTAGAGTAAAGGTTCTCCCAAGCTGGACAGCATAGAGACCTTACCCAGAGGGTCCATGTACCCAATAATTGGGTACTTGAGATTTGGGCGAGAGGAAGTATATATAGAGTACAGGTTTTGGGTAACTGTATGATTATTCGATACTTGGACCCTAAACCCGATATATCCCTATATACCCCTATATACCCCTATACATCCCCTTGAAGGGACCTAATTACATAATTAGGCATCCCTTATCCCCTTTAAAGGGACCTAATCATACGATTTTTAGGTACTTGGACCCTTAGGGTTATGCATCTCTGCAAGCAACAAGAACCATCCGGCGCTTGCATGACCAAGGTTTGGTGTAGGGAATTATATAGGAGATTACTATTAAGGGTTACTAAGGAGGGATACCAGGAGTTTCGAGTATAGCTCGTATCAAGAATTACACATCCAGTTGGAGAGAACAGTTGGGGAGGCTGAAGGAAGCCCTGTGGCCAGTAATCACAGCATCTATATCGGGGCTGCCCCTATCTTGACAAGCCCTGTATGGCCCTCATGTGCCCAGGTCAGCACGTGGCACTTGTATCTGGTATTTACCAAGACTAGGGTCCTCTGGTGGATTACCGAACCACAGTAGCCAACCCCTCTGACCAAAAAAAGACACAAGAAACGGACCCATACTGTTTGAAACTCTGCAGGTCGCATCTTATCAGCCCTGAACAATGTAGACAGACTCGCAAACCTCAAACTCCCAACCCCAAAGACCGCTAATCCTCCGAGCGCCCCTGAATCCTGGGCTCCAAGGCCTAGCCCCTAAACCGAAACCCGTAAACTCTCTTAAAGGCCTAAGCCCCAAACCCTAAGCGCCAACGCCCCGAACCCTAAACCCGCAACGCTCTTATATGTACATTTATTTATTTGTTTATTTATTTGTTTATTCATTTATTTATTTCATCCCCATGATGCAGGGGCCTACTTCATGAGTTGCCAAGCTTATGGTCGTAGATTCCCTGTAAAAATGTGGTTCAGGATTCCTTTGGCAGACCGAGGGCCCTACATGAACCCAAGGTCTAAGCTCCTGAAAGGGGGTTATACAGGGGATTATATAGGGGAGTGTTATATGGGTTCTTGAGGGAGATGCTAGGAGTAAACCTAAAACCCTAAACTCTAAA
>CAJNIZ010046958.1:0-20473 GCA_905231905.1 Symbiodinium pilosum | reverse complement strand
GGGGTCCACAGCTGAGTTAATTTGGATCTTGGAGCAAGCAGGGGCCCCGAATTAAGGCACTTTTTGATGTGGCTCTAGCATGCACTCAAAACGGGCAAGCCCGCTAACCATCTGCTTCCAGATTGGGAACACTCGCAGGCATGTCAACTGTCTTTTCTGCCGCTTGCGGTATGGTCTGTCAGTCTGAGTCTACGATGAAATTTAGGAACAACGCCGAACTTGCAACCCCCCATTGAGATCCAAACAATTGGTACCAAAGCACTTCCGTCTCTCTGGGTCCAAAGCAACCAAAACAGTGGTGCCCAAGCACCCGCAACTTTTGAAGCGTGGGCCCTCAGCAAGCCAACATGCTGGCGCCGAGCACCTATCTCTCTGAAGTGGGGGCCAAGAAAAAGGCCAACAGAGGTGGCGCCCAGCACTTGCATCTGTCAAATGGGCCCCAATGGGCTAAAATGCTTCCACCCAAGCACCTGCACAAAGAGTGTGAATTGCCGACATTAGGGGCCAGATGCTTGTTGGTTGTCGGATTGCCCTGCAGCCTTCGCAGCCGGGCCTTCCGCTTCCGCTTCCTCCTCAATTCCAGGTACCATCTCGAGGCTGGCTTGCTTGGCCAAACTACCCCGCTGACCTTGGTTCTTTGGCTGCCTTGCTTCACGCAGCATCTCTGTCGAGTACCTGAAAGCTAAGGCAAAGGAGATACCACCGCCCATGGCAGCAACAACAAGAAGCAGAAGCCGCTGCACCAGCGAAGTACGGCCCCAGTGAAGCTCATTGGACAGCATGCAGCTGGTAAGACAGGTCATGACAGCAGCTGCCGTGAGCAAACCAATCTCGAGATTGTTCCATAGCCTGGATTGGTAAGGCTGCAAAATGGCATAGAGCGACATTGATGACAGGAGCACGAGGCTGACACTCAACATCTGTAGCGAGGGCGAGTAGGTGACAGGAAGCGCAGCGGTGATTACCTTCAGCAAAGTCTTTCGCACCAGTCGCTCAGTCTCCCAGTAAGAATACGTTCTTCGATATGCGCGAGTAATGAAGATTATGTGGTTCGGGGGGCGCTCGCCTGCTGTGGCTGGCTTGTGGTGCGACAGCTTCAGCCAGAGGCTGACTGTTCCAAAAAACAGCGCAGAAATGGCGGTAAACACGAAGGCTTGGGAAGTGTTGTGCAAGTAAGGGCATCGGAAGCCATACATGTTGTGGGCGTCCTCTGCCTCGACACGATAGCACACTGCGTACTTGCCCCAGGCTGCCATGAAGTCTGGAAAGAAACAATTAATACCGATCATCAGAGCAATCTTGTGGCCCTTCAGAAATCCAAATATGGTCACAAGCAATACTGGGAAGAAACTGTTCAGGAGCTGCGCTTTCCACAAGGCAGGCGTCCAACCGAGACCCGCAACCGTGCACTACATGGACTGGCTGATTCCTCCGCTGGCCCCCGAGCTGACGTCGGCAATGTTCTCTGTCAGGATTAGCAGCCCAGACTCCACTGCACCAGATGCTGAAGCTGTCTGCATGGCTGCACTCAGAATGGTGGCAGTCACTGTTCCGAAGGCCATCAACTGGTTTAAAATCACACTGCTAAGCTTCACCTCCTCGCTGGCACTGATGGCATCCTTCGCCTGGCGCAGCCAAGTCGAAATGTTTAAAGGGTCCAAAGCCGGTCCATAACTTTGGGATCAAGGGCTTTGGTTGATCTGATAGCTAGGTGAGCAAAGGCAAACCCTAACGCACCAGGGTGAGCCCTACAGAGAGAACCAAGCCCTTTGGCAAGCCCGCACCTGAAGGCCAAAGATCACCATGCTCTTGAATGCAAGCCAAAACCACTTCTTCACCTGCACTTGCAAGGAAAATGCTCTGCACTGTTGAAGGCGGGAAGGACGCACAAAGCACCAAATACCATCAAACAGAATACTCAGAAGTCCTGGGACCCAACCTTGCAGCCCTCAAACAATCTAGGCATCTCGGCCCTTGGCACATAAACATAATTGTTGGTCCTAGCAAAACATATTAACATATTCTTATCGCCTGGCTCCATGGCGAGAAGTCGCATCGGGCACAAACCAGCGCGCTTCCATCTGATCGTTCATAGCCCTCTCTGCAGTCGGCGCAGCCAGGGCCTCAACGTGGCTTTTGCAATGGCATTTGCAATTTTCGCAAGAAACGCCGTATGAGAGTCTCCCACTCTTGTTGGTACGGGGCTGATAGCAATGTTGAAGGGTGAAGATCTAGGACTAAACATCGACAATTTGGGCTAGGGTTGTTGGCTGTTACCAGGCCCAACCTTCATGGCCAGCCAAACACATCGGACCTCTTGCATCACCTCCAGGGCATGCTGAAGGATTGGGGCAGCGCAGACTGTGGCTGACATTCCTGGCATCGACCATAAATCCTTTGCGAAGAACCAGCCTGTCAACACGGCAGTCTGCAGCCCCCTCGGGGCAGGTCATGCAAGGCCCTGCTCCAGACTCATCCAATTGCACCGTGTTGTCTTCACAGCGTCTGCAGCTTGTAGACATGTTGTCACTCAGCAGACCACTAACTGGCGAGCAGAACAAGCCCGGTGGAGACACACGGAGGGACGAGGAGGCTGTGAGGTGGCAATCGGTCAACATGGTGCAGTCCGTGACTTCTTGCAATTGCAAATGTTCAGCTTCCAAGCTCAAGGTGGCAGCTGGATTGCTTGAGCGAAGATCAAGCCTTTGAATTGACAGCGTGTTGGAAGCTTTGATGGCGAAGGAGTCGACGAGCAAGACTGTTGCAAAATGCAGGCTTGCGCTGGCATGCACAGTGCTCCCTGGGACTGCACGTATATCCTGACTATTAGCTAAGCGAGCCTTCAGTCCCGTCTCAGACTCAGACTTGCCAACGGCGGGCGCAAACTTTCGGCTGCTGGAGCATGTGTCGAACACCGTCGGGGCTTGAACAACTCCCGACCCTGACAACTTCAGGCCACCACCGCTTTCACTTGCAGCACACTTCGTGAAACTAATCTCCCGGTTGCCTTGTATATCCAGGCCACTTACAGAAGCCCCCCCCCCCGGCCCCCGCAGTGCAATCCAGGAAGCGCGCAGCCAGGTCCTTACCCCTCAATGTGCCCTCCGTCAGCAAGCCTCCACCATCACCGCCTTGCGCATGGCATTCAGCAAACGTCATCTGACTTGTATCCAGGTCTGCCGCCTTCAACGCCGCGCAACCTCCTCCTTTACCGGCCGTGCAGTCTTTGAAGGTTAACTTAGAACCCTGGCCACTCAGAGATTCGTTCAGCTGCAAGCCACCGCCACTTCCAAAAGTTGCCCTGCAGCGTGTAAACGACATTGCATTGGCGGAACTCGCAAGATAGGCTTCTGACATGGCCGCACAGCCACCATTGCCACTGGCAGCACAGTCTGCAAAAGTAACTTTCGCACCTTTGCTTCTCCATCTGCCACTCAGATAAAGGCAGCCACCACTGCCAGCATCAACCTGACAATCCTGAAATGCGGTCAGCCCTCCATGGACATCTGCGTTCTTGGAAATGCTGCAGCATCCTCCTCCGTTACCTGCCCTACAGAACGCAAAAGACAGCACGACATTCTTGCTAACCAACGCATCTTGCACTTGAAGGCCACCTCCGTATCCCGAACTTGCGGAGCAGCGGGTGAACGTCACCTGAGCATGAGCAAGGTATGCATTCTCCACCGAGGCACCCCCACCACCGCCAACTGCGCCAGCATCAAGGAAATCAACACTGGCGTATCGGACATTCCACGCACCTTTTACAAGCAAGCCACCGCCGTCTCCTCTCAGTGCATAGCACCAGCGAAAAGCCGCCTGCCCTCCAAATATATCTACGTCCGCAGACGCAATGCAACCTCCCCCTGCTTGAGCTGTGCAACTGTCAAGAATAATATTGGCATGCTTGGTGATCATGTTGCCCTTGAGAAATATGCCTCCGCCATACCCACCGCGGGATATACATCCTGAGAAATTCAATGTGCTGTTGGGGCCTGCCATGTCCACCGACTGTATGAACGCGCCTCCACCATCACTGTCCGACGTGCATCTGCTAAACTCTGCAGTGGCAGATTCTGAATACCATGTGCCATTCAGAAACAAGCCACCTCCTGGGCCTTCTGTGCTACACCGACGAATGGCCACGAAGGTGCGGCCAGTGATGCCAAAGTGGCTTAGAGCAGCGCCTCCACCAGCGTGTGCAGAACAGCCATCCAAAGCTACCTGCGAGCCATTGCGACCAAGCAAGCTTCCGTCGAGGAATAAGCCTCCCCCATGACCAAGTTGTGAGCGGCACCTGCTGATCTTCAAGATGCTCCTGTTCAGGATTAACTGCGCATAAGAAGTATCTGAGCCGTCCGTTGCAATTCCACTAATGCCACCTCCATCAGCGTGTGCTGAGCAATCTTCAATGCTCATGTTGCTCTCAATCAGCTCCAGCACGCCCTGAAAGTGGATAGCGCCTCCACGCACTTCAACATTTTGCCCAATCTTCTCTGCATGACATTGCATGATCATGAAGTTTACGTTCTTCAGTCGCATGCCTCCTCCGCTGATCCCACCTCCCGATCCTCCGTAAGCGTGGCACCCTACCAGTTTGACGTTGCCTCCACTCCCTCCCGTCCAGGTCACGGGATGCCCAGGGCTGATATATATACCACCCCCTGATGGAGCTCTGCCATGCCAGATGGCCAGCAAACCAGCGGTGTGGATGAAAGCACCAGACCCCAGCACAAGCCCGCCTCCGGGGGAATGCTGGCTGCTGCATTTTTCTAGGTACAGAACGCCGCCTAATTGTATCAAGCTGCTGTGCACTTGTAAGCAAGGGCCCGCAATTCCGAAGAAAGCAACCGAAGTGGCTGCATGCTGCTTCCAATTGTTGACGACTGCGCCACCTGCAGAATGGCAATATTTCACATGCAGAAAAACACCTTCTTCCAGCACCAAATCGCCAAGCACGCGCAGGCAAGGGCTTCGCATGTGCCTTCGGCCTTCAAAGGCGACCCTGCCACGCAGCCGAAGGTTGCCATGAAAGGTAACACCACCTCCCACTGGTAGAATCAAAATTTGATTGCCTACACCGCCAGTTATAGTGCAATCACCTTTCCACGAGTTGCCGAGGTTTTTCGCCCCATAAGCTTGCCAGTAATTCTTGTTGCAGACACGTCCCCATCCGCTTGTGGACCGACGGAATTTCTGAAACGGACGATGGAACATCCGGCGATCCAAATCTTGAGAGGTATCCAAATCCTGCTGCGCAAGCAGCCGTTCTGGCTCATCAGAAATGTCTTTGTGCCGAAACAAGTGGAAAGACCCCTCTCCTGCTACATCGCCATTTTTCGTCCAGTCGGGCCCCAGCCAGGCATCTGTTGCAGAATCTTGGTCAACCACCCATGGGTCGGATACTGGGTGCAGCTCTACTCCTTTGGCTCCAACGCTGAAAGTCCCGCGCGCGTCCCGCAAGCGGCCAGCGGGGGCACCAATGCTAAACCGTACGCAGCATAGCAGCCAAACCACCTTTGCAGCCATGTGCGCCGAAGGCTTTGATGCAGCAATTGCTGCTTGCTGCCTATTGCAATGCACGATGTCATGCGAAGTCACAAGGCTTTCGAAACTGGACTGCTTAACTCACACCAGATGCCAATTTGTTGTGGGGATCCATTGTGCCAGGGCCTACTACATCATGCCACTTGTCTGGAATTCACGAAACAGCGACAAACCAGACAATAAACAACTTCCAACTGGCATCCATGTCAATTCGGTCAGGAACAGGAAAGGGACATTTCCCTGGCGCACAAAAAAAACATAGCACGGCCAGAAGCAATCAAACATAATCAAACAACATGTATATATTTCAGTGGCAAGACAAGTCAGTACCAGTCAGATGTGCGAGGCTAATCCCGCACATCATGCCACACATATATACACAATATACACAAGATACCCACCATAACCGGTATACCCATTGTACCCATTATCGCGCGAAGGGCTGCTTCGGGAATGCAGAACTTGCCTCCGCACACGTTGGCCCAGCTTGCAGAGGAGGAAAGACATGGCCGCCGCCTCATGCTCTGCCATAGAGCTCCAAGTTCAAGCCATAGCGCAGCAAAGGAAGAAGCGGGAAATGCATTGAGTTCCAGCCATGCCGCAGTGTGGGCAGCGGAACCCACGGCACAGGTCCACTGACTGCGCGCCCGCCGCTGCCTGCGCGTCACCTGACATACGCCATGCCAGCAGCAGCTGGAATTTGAGACTAGGTCCTGCAGAGCGATCTTCCACGTTGAGTTCCAGACAGCGCTCGCAAGTACAAACGAAAAGCTTTGTTTTCTTCAGGGATCTCTTCCGGTGAGATGCGCTGAACATCAGCGCCTCCTGGTGCACAAGAAAGAAGAAACGGTAGTTGACGCCATGTCATACTGGTGACTCCCCGACAACTGCGTGACGACGCAGCACCCCTGAAAGCTCCTCCGACAAGTACGAGATGCAAACCTCATCGCCCCTTGCAATATCCATGCGAGCTCGTACCACCTATGACCAACCAGGGGCTATGGACCGGTCGCACGATATTGCCTGCACAACAGACCAGCAAATAACGCAGCCAAGTCCGCATGCAGTGCATCGTCGCCCTCATGCCAAATCGCATTGGGCTTGCAAGAGTGTGACCTGGAGCGAATTCGTGGGAAGCTGTTTATATAGGCCAGGCTGCACAGTCTACACATAAATGAAGCCCCGTCACATGAAAGACGATACAAAGTAGGCAGAGTAGCCCTCCGGACTTTCTGAATGCTCCTTGGCCCCAGCACAAGACGTTGCGGCAACAAACAAATTCAAGCTGGCCAGGTTCCCATTGCAAAAAACTGGTCATAAGACCAAGATTCAAAGCAATTCAGGATCCACAACCTTAGATGCAGCCCGGTGCTTTGTGCGGCTTTCTGATCCCAATCTTTAAGCAGATGCGACCAAACCACCGCAACAGCTCCTCCACCTTGGCAGGGGCCACCGCCAGCCCCAACTCAGCCACCATGCATTCCACAGCTGCACCTTGAATTCTACCCAAAATGTTGGCCCCTTGAAGCATGCAGGCACGAACCGGGAACTGAAAGCTCTGGCTTGGCGAGCAGCTGGCTTCCCAAACTGGCTCGTGGTAGAGGCAGAGAAGCTGGCGTCGGATGCGTTGGAAACCACAAGCAAGGCATGCTCACTAATACTGCCACCACAACAGCAATGGCAGAGACAATGGCAGCGGCACTAGCAGCAGCACCAGCACAAGCAATAGCAGCAGCGGCAGTGCCAAAGGCAGCGGCTTCAACAGCACCTCTCTTTCATTACTGCAATACACTTCTCTCTTGATCTGAGACTCGGCTTTTCTCCTGGCACTAGTTTGACTATTGTCGATGCTGCGTCTTTTGCTGCTACTGCGGCTACTGCCGCTGCCACGGCCGAAGCTGCTGCTGCTGCCGCCACAACTGACTCAATTGCTTTTTGGTTTGTACTCTGTTGGAGGGGCTCACCAACCGTCATTGTGTTAGGAAGTATGGCTTCTTCGCAAGCCACCAATGCCAGCTTCCTTCCATTTTTCAATTATTTGCGACCCTGAAAATGAGTTACGCGCGATGTTGAAGAGGCAGCCCGGCAAAAGGCACGTCGGGGGCTCGGCACTCCAAAAACTCGGAATGATCAGGGTTGTTGCGTATTGCATTGGTGGGATTCGCGGGGGCACTCCCTCTTCGCACTTTTGCACCGTGCTTTCTAGCGGTGCAAGGCATACTGGCCACTGACTGTTCAAGCTTTTTTGCCCAAGAAATTTACCAAATGAGACTGTCCCTGTTTTAGTCATAATATCAATGAGGATCTCTTCTTGGCAGGTTCAAAACCAAGGCTAGTTTTCCACAAAATGCTGCCGGGTTCTCGGCAAAAAGAAGAAACCGTCTTATCTTTGACGAAATGCTGGCAAGTGGAGTTGTTCATGCACGAATTATGTAACCAAAACTCCCGCAAACAAATCCAACCACGACTAGGGCATGGTGCTGGCACGGAAAAAACATGCAAATTTGTGTGAAATATTGTGAAATGCTGGCCAGCGCACTTTTTTCTGTAACTAGAGATGCCATACGATGCCGCATAAACAACCGAGAAAGAGGGCAACTGAGGACAGACTACTGCCTGCAAGAGACATGCAGGATAACCTGGCGTCCAATGGAACGCACACGCAAGAGTACTGGCACTGGCACTACTGGTACTGGCACTGCTGGCACTGCTGCTGGTACTGCCACTGCCATTGCCGCAACTGCTACTGCTACTGCCACTGACACTGCTACATACTGCTACTACCATCTCTACTGACTCTACTGCGACAACAACGTTGATGATGACGACGAGCGAAGGACAACTGTCCAGGTTCCGATTCATATTTCGCTTTTGCAGTACTCAAACCGATTCTACGACTGCTTGCATGTTCCTCACGTAGCAGAAGGCTTGCTGAAATGCATGCATCCCCAGCCTGCTTCTGCTGCTCGCTCCTTGCATGCTCGGCTTTGGGAGCTGCCCAGGCTTTTGCCAAAAGCGGCAGTGTGACTCACTCATGCCATGTCACCCAACCCCTCATCACTGCCACAACTATACCCGGAAAATTGCGCGTATGAAATGCACAAAAGAAACCCAAGTTGGGCCTAGCTTCGATACTGGTCGCAGGCACCCCACCTTTGGAGGCGTCTTTAAATCATCTGCAGTAAGCGAGCAAAAGGCAGCCCAATACCATAGAGGCTTGTAGGCCACATCCTTGGGGGTCACGAAAGATCTGCTATCAAACGACGACAAGTACCTGTACCTGACTTCCTTCAGCAAACAGTCCTCACGTGTCTCGCAAATTCGTTTGACGACCTGGAACGCATTATTTCCATCTTCCACCACGACAATGTGTAGGGGAGGCTCCTACCGGCGAAGCGACATCGCTTGCGATTCTTGCTTGACACTCACCCCGTCTCCTCAAAAAGCAGGTCCCCTCTTTTGAATGCACGCGTGGCTCTCAAAATACGGCCCTTGCCTTGGCTGCACACATGTGACCTCTCAGCCTCTCCTTGCCTGGGCGACCACACGCATGCAGGTCCCGGGTAACGCCAAGATGCTTGCGGACAGCTCACCTGAGCGGCCCTCTTCCGTCGCAAATGTGTGGCATGCGTGGGCTAGAAGGATGTTACCAGCCAGGGTGCACTCCACTTTTCCTTGGAAGAGCTCCCGGCAGCGCAAATTGATGTAGTCCACCGACCACTCTTCCATGCTGCCGATCAACTACATGGTGAACTACATGGCTACAAGTCAAAGCAACATGATTCAATCCCAGCTTGTGTTGCAAAGCTGTTGCTCCCATGAAAGTTGCACATAAGTTTAAGGAAGGCATCACGGTTTGTTTGTATCTCTTGTGGAAAGGCTTGCTGCCCTGGACTTGTTTTCAACAATAAGCATGAGGAAGCAGGGCGCATGCGAGCGAGCACGTGCAATCACTGAAGACATACAAGCAAGCGGGCAAGCAATCAATCATCTGTGCCAATATCTGCCTTCTACAGCCATTGAGTAAGCCGGGGCTTCAGAATTTCACCTACATGCCTCGGCAACCATTGTGAAGAAGCTGGGAAGGAGCGATAGGACCACCTGGTGTTTGCCGAACTCTTTCAAAGGTTAGGTTTGCTGTGCTCTGCCGCGCATAATCTTTAACCTCCTGCCCCCACACAAACTGATCCTTCCACATAAACGCGTAAGGCCAGAGCTGATGGATCTGGCTGCAGATCGCCATCCGGAAGACATATTTCCTCGGGCACTTTGATTTTGGTCCGACGCAACCGTGCTTCCGACGATCAACCGCTTGAGTAACGCAGCAACTCCTCGGCGCAGTCATTTGCATCATGCAAGAAGCCATCCTCGCCCATAAGGAGATTGCATTCCTGCATTCCAAAGGGATCGGCGCAAGCAAAAGCACCAAAGCCAACGAAGAGCAGAAGACACATATGACCCCTGCCAGTCCCAGAAACGGGCAATGCCAGCCAGGAAAGGCAAAGAGCTCTCTGCAAACACGATGCTGCCGGAGTATCTCCAATACCTTTTGAATGCCGCCGGTGCTTGGCATGCATGACCCCCCCTCCCTCACCAGCAAATACCTGCAGTACCCACATGAGCTACCGATCCGACCTTTTCAGAGACATTCCACAGTATGAAACATATTGAAGCCTGCATGCAATCAAAGACTGTAATTGGCCTTAAGTGCCCAGCGAGTGACAAGATGAATGGCACGGCTGCGAACAAACCTCACAGCAATGACACAGCTGAGGGTCCACGATGCGGGCTCTTGAAAGAGGTCGGCAGGCTGGCCCACTGCACCCTTTTTTGCAAGCATCTTTTGCAATCTGTGGGCCAATCTGCTTCTGAGCAAGGTCTCCACCACCCACACCTGCAGCATGCACTCCATGAGGTAGAATATGAGCCTGGCCAGGCGGCTCAGGACATTGCAGGGCACTCTTGGCAGAAGAGCAGCAATGTGCAGTGCAAACAAGCCACCGGAAAGACCAGAGAGTTCGAGCACTGCGGGTACAGTTCAGAGGCCATCCGACGGGCTGCCTCAGGAACGGAGCCACATGTCATTGATGGCCTGTCCTAACTCTCCGTATCTGAAGAATTCCAACTTCTTGGCGGCATCCACTGCAGGCAAAGATCTGGCAAGAAGTCCAAGACGGCTCGAAAGTACGGAAGAAAGGCCTCCGAAACAGATACTACTGTGATGTCACCGTGAGAACCCTCAAAGCTGCAACTCGAGCCTCCATGTGATTTGCAGCAGCAGCATTGTAGTAGATCGCCTTTTTCACTCGTGTTTAGACTGGGCTTCCACGCAAATGAGCTGAAGGCACTCATGCAATAAAACCTCAGTCCTTGCATGCTTGAGCACGCCACAGTATGCCTTGCTATGGCCCTTGCCTCTGCATTGTAGTTTAAGGTGATGTCGCCAGACCAGAGGACCTGTCCCAAATCAGGCTTGCCTTCCATCCCACTGACCACAATGAGAGCCTCATCATCCATGACAAAGGGCCCGAAGAGCCCAGGTGTGGAGCCAGCCCAGGAGGAGATGCGAAGAAGATATTGGCTCATGTACCAGTGGAACCTTCCCACGGAAGCTCTTCAAGCGAGAGGCATGGGCTGCTGCTGCAAGCAGGCAGCATTGTCACCGTGGAGTCTGGGATGTAGATGTACGACCTGGGAACATCTGGCTTTTAAAGGAAGCCGTCTTGGTCGACCTAGCCGTCACTCGGAGTTTTTGCTTGCTGTCGAAGAAACCGGTCCCAGAAGTTGGTCCAGGATTCCAAATGGGAGGCCTCGATCCCGAGGTCGCCCGAGAAGTCACAAGAACTGGGTGGTCTTATGCAGATAAGTGGCACGGAGTTGGGCCAACGCCGGCCTCAGCGAAGCTGTGCGGCGGCCGGGTGTTTCCAGCTAACACGTGGTCAAACATGCATGTTTGGATCGGGGTATGTTTCGGGGGGTGTATTTCGGGGTATGTTTCCGGGTATGTTTCGAGGCATTTTTCGAATCATATTTCGAGGCATGTTTCGGCTATGTTCCGTAGGTATATGACTCTTGACGCAAGGGACGTTGCGGGGGTATGTTTCGGGGTATGTGTCAAGGTATGTATCGAGGTATGTATCAGGGTATGTATCAGGGTATGTATCGGGGTATGTATCAGGGGGTCAAACATGCATCCTGACATGAATTCCTGGCACGCCATCTGGAAACCGCAAAAATGGACTTGAAGCTCGTGCCACCCTTCTCAGCGCAGACAAGCCACACTGGGCGAAACCTCATCATGAGATTGTTGACAGATGGGAACAAAAAATGCCAAATTTCAAGCATTATAATGTAGATATCAGAAAAACCGCGTTCGCCCTTCTCCGCTAACTAGCCCTGTACCAAGCAGCCCCGGCTTCTCTTGCAAGGGCGTGCGCATCATCTGCAGCATGAGAGTGGAGGTCCTGAATTCAAGTTGCCACCTGTCTGGTGCTGCGTCATGAACCGAAAAAATGAGAACCAAAGCTCAAAAATGCAACCCAGAAACCCCGGCTGCATTCTCCAAATTCCTCTTGCACAGGGACCACGGAGATTGCCTCCGCATTGGCCCATGGCCTTGCTCCGCTTCCACGCTGACAATCCAAGCTGTAGAAATCAAAGTCTAGGGTCTATCTCCTGGCCTGGGCCTGCTCAAACGTGCCAGCACTGGCGGCGTGGAACGGCACTGCTTGTACCCCAAACCTGGGCAAGAGATGAGCACACGGGTTTTTAGAGCCTGTTCATTCCCCAGGTCTAGTTGCTGCCCATTGTAGGCCGGTGTAAGAACTCCCAACACAGTACCAGCCACCCAGATAATCTGCCTGTCCAGAAATGCATTGAAGAGGCCAGTGTACTGGAAACTTCTCGACCTCGGATTACTGACAGCCCTGCCAAGCAGTGAGCTAAGGACATACCCCGTGAAAGTACAAGAGGCAGCTGGCGTGCGCAGCCAAGCTGCTTGAAAGGACCAACCATTTGCCCGTGAGACTCTGAGCGAGTCGGGCCCTGCCATCACCTCTGATGGAAGGCGATCCGAAGTAGCACCTCGTCTAACATTCCCAGGTTCGGTTCGGCTTGGCTAGTTCCCCCAGTGACATGATCGGAAGATCTGTATTCCTGACATCCGGCTGCCCTGCGGCTCGAAACGCTCAGGAAGCTGAGTGTCGAGCCCGTGGTCATTGTCACAGGCTTTTCTTCCTCAAGTTGGGCAAGGCATGTCTATTTGCCCACGCTCGCCCACAGAAGTTGCCTTCACGAAGGAGGTTGGTGAAATGGGAGGACGAGGAGGGCCATTGCAGCCCGAGAAGGTCCACAAGGTGACTTCCACCTGCACAGCAAATATCAACAAACTTTGACTTAACTTCCCGCACTGCCTGCACACCTCACCGCCCAAGGCCGCATGCAGGTCCACTATCAGGATGTCCTCCACTGCGTGCACAAAGGCACCTTGGCTGAAACTATCGTGACATATTCTACGCAGTGCAGCCGCCTCAGGTTTTGGCTCACTGTGAGCACCCCGCCCCTCAGCATGCACAACATCAGGGCAATGTCTATCCTTGCCTCTTGTTCAACACAGTAAGCCGCTCACGGTTGAGCCACTTGAAGGCGCACGCTGCCGTTTGCAGCCAGCTGCCTTGCATATGCCCGCAGACGTGAAGGTCGGCACCATGTTTTCTTTTTCAGCCGGCAGAAATGATCGCTTTAGCTCATCAGCCCAGAGACTCTGCGCCAATAATGTGTGCAGAACTGCTCAGGAACCTCAGTATGCAAATAGTAGTTTCCATTTTCTTTTCCATTATCCCAATATAAACCCAATATAATCCCCATAATCCCTATATAACCCCTATAATCCCTATATAACCCCTATAATCCCTATATAACCCCTATATAACCTATATTATCCCAATAACCGCTAGCTCACACCATCCTAAAACTGCAGGCCATCTCCGGACCCACAGCAGCGACATGCAGCGACCAAGGTTGACCAAGGTGCCGTAAGGAAAGCCCAGCCAGCGCCTGTCAGCCCAAATGCAAGGAAGGAATATACTACGTATAACATAGGGGTGAAAGATCAAAAAAGCGTTTTAAGCATCCAAAAAAATACGCCCAGCGCCTTAAAAAAACTTTTTAAGCATCAAGAAACATGTCTGTACCAAATTTAATAGGGGCGAGGACAAAGGGCAAGCATCAAAAAAAATCCGTTGACGTCGTCGTAGTAGTAGTAGTAGTAGTAGTAGTAGCAGCAGCAGCAGCAGCGGCGACAGCCATTGTAGGAGTAGTAATGGTTAATGAAAAACCATTAAAAACATGTAAATTAGGAATCCAATGGAAAGATTAGCAGCACATGATGAAAAATCGTGAAAAAATCAGGAAATAGTGGAAGGTCTGAAATTGATGAAAAATCACGAAAATAATGACAAGTGAACAAAATTCATAGAAAATGACAATTTATGAAACATGAAAAATAATGAGAAATTCAAAATGATGAAAAAGGAATGACAAATGAGAAGCGTGATGAAAACAATGAGAAAAACATGTAAATAATGATAACTGTTGAGAAATGGTGATGAAAATGATGAACCATGCAAACCATGCAAATAATGAAAAATGATGTAAATAATGAAAATGATGAAAAATCATGACAACAATGAAGTATGACAAGTATGAACATGAAGAATAATGAGGAATAATGTAAAATGATGAAATGATGAGAAAGAAAATCATGAGAATAATGATGAATGATGATAAATGGTGACACGTGATGAAACATAATGAAACATGATGAAAATCATGAACACGCCATAAAAAAAGTCATGAAAACATTGAAAATTAACGAAAAAAATTGGAAAATGATGAAAATTGCAAAAGATATCGAAAACTACGGCAAATGACGAATAGATAAGGAGGAAACTGATGAAAAGTCATGTTGAAAAAGGTGAATATGATGACAAATGCTTGCGTGAATGTGCTTTGTAAAACAAGAGCGGGGCAGTTGGAGGGGGGCGCAGCCCCCAAATTGCAAAACCTGGACAAAGATTAGGATACAGTATCTCAGTATGTGATTTCTTCCGCTACGTTAATTTGGCAATGTGATGTGATTAATAATGGGGAGAGGATGAACATCATGAACACGGATGGGGATGATGAAACTGTATGAAACTCGATGAACCATGATAAAAAATAATGATAGAGCATGAAAAACGATTCAAAATTCTCAGACATGATGAAACATGACGGAATTTGCTAAACAATTAAAACATTGAACAATTGAAAAAAAATCATGGAATGTCATGACTGATCACGAATATGATCAAAGATGATGAAATTTATGAAACTTGATGAAAACTGATGAAACTTGATGAGCGATCCTTCCTTCCTTCCGTGCTTCCTTCCTTCCTTCCTTCCTGCTGTCCTTTTGCAATCTTGTTACAAGATCGTGTTAGGGGAGGGGGGGTCAAGTGGGGGGGATGCATCTGAGAAGTGTCAAAGAACGCTTGGTAAGCACTCGCTAAGCACTCGCTAAGCACTCGAAACTCGGTAGTTACTCGGTAACTCCTCGGTTCTAAATACGCGCTGAGCCTTGCTGAGGCCTTGCTAAGGCCTTTCTAACGCCTCGGAGCGCCCTCCCCCACCTGACACCCCCTCCCCTAACACACCCATGAATGCACTGTCATTTGTATCTTTCAATGTTGTGATTTCTGCTGCTTTTATTGCCATTGTTATTGTTACTATTATATCTTATCCGAAGTACTTCTTAGAACACAAATGAAAGTGCAATAATGCTCTAATGTAATACTAGTACGAGTAACAGTAGCACTCAAATATATAGAGCTCCTAATAATCGTAGAAGTAGGCCTTGTAAAAATGATGAGAATATGAATAACCATTGACGCTCTGGCTTCTTTCCCTCCTTCCTTCCTTCCTTCCTACCCGCCTTCCTTCCTTCTTTCCTTCCTTCTCCTGTTCCTGCCAGGGTACAGGGTCGAAGCCCAAGCATCAAAAAAAAAAGCCGGATTGTTGTATTCCCAGGAAATGGGCAATAAGTTGTTTTTGATGCTTAATTAAGAATGTTATTGATGTTTTTTGAAACCCCTATCTCATAATATAATATAGTATACTCTACTCTAATATAGTATAAAATGGGAACGCTGCGAAGGTTTGCTGGCTGACTGGTCTTTGTTTTTCTTCGCGGGCTGCCACGCAGTCTTGTATGGTGGATTTGTGCCGTAACAGGCTCACGTACTTGACTGGCGGCCTGCACAGGAAACTGGGTGACACTTGCTCTTGGTCTAGCACTGCTCGGCCAACTCACTTCGCGATCACATCGTGCCTCCTAATTCCATTCCACTGTTAAACGCGCGTTCAGAGCCTTTAGACGAACTGGGCAAGGGCTTCACCCGCCCAAGCCAAAGATTTTGTGTACAGTTCCGGCTGCATAGATTCAGTGAAGCCCTCCATGGTGACGGCGTGCTCCTCACCTTGGCTTCCAAAAACTCCGGTAGAGATTTTCGACACAAGCCCAACATGGTTGTACTTGCTGGTCGTCAGCGTGACGGTGATTTGCAATTAGCTTTAAGACAGCCACATGCGAAGGATCGTGAGTAGTAGGCACCACTCCTAATCAGGCCATGGCAAAAACACTGCAAGACTACATAAAAAGCAAAAGCCGCAGAAGCACGCATCTCCTGATAGACCCCGTCGCACAATATGCGATAACTGCAGCACCTGCATACAAAGCTGCGACACGCCCAGAAACACGCAAAGTAACATGTGCACATCCGAAGTCCCAGTCCTTGGTCCGCTGAGAAAGGACAGCTGTTTGCTGGGAGCTCCGGTGTTGGATGCACCTGGCCCGCATTTGGAAGCAAAAAATGGCCAACGGAGATCCCTAGCAGTAACTCCATACGCAGCAGCGCCTGCTGCTGGCAGACCGCCTCACAAGGTCACACTCATTACAGCATGCACACGATTGGTAAGTAATGCGTCATGTTTCAACCTGTCGGTCGAAATCGTCAACGGGCTTACTTACCGCGCATGTTTGTAGCAAGCGGGCGTTGCAGCCGAATGTCTGAAACAGGAATGCTTTAGGCGCGGTAGTCGCACAAAGAAGGTCCAACGATGCTCCAGGAAGCTTCAGGAACAGAAGCAGCCAAAAAGAACCAGAGGCTGAAACTTCATACAAGCCTGCACAAACTGATGGCCTTGACGAATGGGCTGTGGATGTCAACCTTCTCGGTGAGGGAAGTTAGGACGAAGCCCGGTGTCAAGGAACATGCCTGGCAGTCAACATCCATGTGAGTTCCACTCCGAAGCCAGGACTAGTCCAGCCTCTACACCGTTCTCCGCTTCACGATTTGCCAACGCAGCTGCATGTTGAATCTGCAGAAATTTGGCCACGCCATAATTCGAGGCTTCTGTCTGATAACTGCCTGCGTCAGACCCAGCACAGCTGTCAAAATACCACACATGCCCAAGTATGCACAAATTGCCACTTGCCATTGTCCAGCACCTGTGCGGCTGTGGATCGTCACGGACTTGTTCGCTACCACAGCGGGCGGCAAATGTGCGAAGCTTTGGAAGCAATCGTTTGGCAGCCCGCTTCCTTCGCAAGCATTTTCATGGGCTCCGCTGGCTACGTTGACAACCTTGGCAAGGAAAGTCAAATGGCCCCAGCCCCCGACAAGAACTCAAGCAGAGGCTTCTGGCAATCTTTGGTCTGGGTGCCCTGGAAGGTCGACCTTGTCGCAGAGCTGGGAGGAGCAGCTCGGTCAGCAGGAAATGACCCAAGTAGTCCACCTTGGCTACATTGAAAACCGTACCAGCAACGTTTGAATTCTGTCCAGACTTAGGACGGTGCCTGGAAGACCAGTTCGAAGCCATCTGAGCTCAAAACGCTTGGGCTGCCTGCAAAAGGAAGGCTCGCCACACAAAGCAGCAAGATTTAAGTTGAAGCAAGGCACGCGCCTATCCCTGCATCATTGATCAGCAGGTTCAGTGTCCCACCATATTGCTGGTAGAAGGTTTTGGCGAATGCCCGCACTGACTGAAGCGAACCCAAGTTCAGGGGAAGTGCATCCTTAGCATGCCGCATTGCGCGACAGATGCAATTGACTTTGCCGTGCTCATCGTGGTATCAGGCTTGGAGAGCTGAAACACCCAGCGTCTACCTCGACTCCCGTCACCTTTGAAATGTTGTTGGCAGCCAACCTCCCCCTGGTTTCGTTGTGGTTGCCGATGATGACCTGAAAATCAAAGCAGTAGGTTCTGCACCTACCGCGCTAATGCAAGCCGCCTTCGCACCACGCTTCGCCAGCGAGAGTGCAGTGGCAAACCCGAGTCCACTGTCACCACCAGTGACAATTGCAAGCTTTCTGGTGAGATTTCGCCCTGAGCAATGGCGGAATGCGATCACGTTTGGCACCATAGCCCAATGCCTGCCAAAACGTCATCAGCTGTGGTGTTCCCTGGGCATGGCCAGCCGAGCCTCTAGCAGATAGGAAAAAGCGCGCAAGCGCAGGCAAAACCACCAGTGCCATGTTTTCATGTGACTGAGGTGCCAACAACCCCCGAGCAAGTAAGCTTGCAAACAGCAGGCGCAGCATGGCTCACACGGTTTGTACCAAGATAATACAGAGCCAGTGGCTACAAGGCACGCATCCATCACCGGAGCACTCCTGATGCGGCAACGAGCACAGCATGAACAATAATAAATGTGGGGTAGGCATCTAATTCTATCCAGCTAACTCTCAGCAAAACACTGCGGATGCATCGTTGAGCCTTGCGTCCACCAGTAGCATATCCGCACGAAGTTGCGCCACCAACCGGGGCAGCAAAGAACTCGTTGTGCCCAATGTGGACATCGATCCTACGATTATAAATTGACGAAAGAAGCTCTCAGTAGCCTGTCAGTCGTACACAATCATTGCAACAGGTCGCTTGTCAGACGGGCTGCTGTGGAGTAGACTCTGGAGAGGCATTGGCAGAAACTGATGACCACGCAAAGGCTGCTCCGAGATCACCGTTGCCTGCAACAACGTAGGTTACATAAGTTTCCAAGGAATCCAAACAGGATGCGGTTGGGCCTATTAGCGGACCGTCTGCCAGCCCTGGAAATCAGCAAGCACTACGTCGCATGCCACACGAGCCACAAAACCAAACAACAAGCCAGGCCTTTGCTGGGCACGTGCTTCGGCGGCACGGTCCATACCCCAACAATATCATCTACAGGATGATAAGCGTTGGCCCACCCTTGGCAAAAACAATGAGTTCCGACGCAGGTGACGTCAGGGTCTAATGTTACCTGAATCCTATCGCTTCTTACCCATACCCAAAGTGTAGCAAGGACTTGCGCCTTTCCAGCAAGTAGGTCGGAAATTTCCGTTCTACATGATCCCATCAGATCCCTGCAGTTGTCCTTCCACGCTATGGCATAATTGAAACAATCATGCTGCTCAACATGCCGCCTCCACCCTGCACAGCTATTCACTCAGGCATGGACGCGCAGACGCAAGCGCACATAGCATCCGAAAGCGACGCTGCATGAGCCAATCTTGTAAAACATGTGATTAACTAGGCCATTCGTTGCATGACGTAAGATAAAGCTGCGCACTATTCATGATGCAACAACACCACCATTGCTGCATTGCTAACACCAGACAACCCAGCATGCAGACATTAGCAGTTAGCAGGGGCGTGCAAAGAGTTTACACGAATTATTGCATATATTCCATTTGGATGACCTGACTATGTGTATTTGAAACCTGACCTGTTCCCGATAAATTCCACCGATCAGGAAGAATACACAAACCATTGATCAGGCTTGTGGGCAAAAAACATACACAATCCTGCCAACAATGAAGGATGAATCCACGAATGCCTAGGTCGTCCCCGTCTTCGCAGGAATTGGTGTGTGATTAACGACAACAAAATCAGCTGGAATGAATTTTCCCGTTTGCTGTTTCAAAGCACATGCTACTCCCAGTCGTTAACGGGCTTGCACAACAGCATCCAGCAAGCACCAGAAGCAAGCAGTAGCAGCAAGCACAAGCAGCAAGGGCCTCCAGGGGCCTTTACGGGGCCTCCAGGACCTTTCAGGGGCCTCCAGGCACCTCCAGGCGCCCCCAGAGGTTTCTAGGCCCAGGGGCCTCCACGGGCCTCCAGGGGCCTCCAGGGGCCTCCAGGGTAGGGGGTTGGGGTTTTAGGGGTTTGCAGGGGCTTTTATTTGGGAGGTTCGCAGGTGACCCTTGGCTTCAAGCCCCAGCAGAGCAGCAGCAAGCACCAGCAAGCAGCAGTAGCAAGCAGCAGCAAGCACCAGCAAGCACCAGCAAGCACCAGCAAGCACCAGCAAGCAGCAGCAGCGGCCAGCAGCAGCCAGCAGCAGCTAGCAGCAGCAAGCAGCAGCCGCAAGCAGCGGCCGCAAGCAGCAGCAGAAGCAGCAGCAGCAGCAGCAGCAGCAGCAGCCGCGGCAGCAGCAGCAGCAGCAGCAGCAGCAGCACTAAGCAGCTCCAATGACAATCGTTGTCGCTGTTATCCCCTCCCCAACAACAACAGCAGCACGAAGAAGAGGAACAACAACAACACCAACACCATCTAAACTACAACAGCTACTGCCAAGACCACCACGTTGCTAACAAATGCTATTTCCGGCATTGCCATCTTGCTGCTCATGCGGATGCGAATGCTGTGCAGTACCGTACTGTTTCCACGTTCCTTAACAGCTGCTACTGCTACTGCTACTGCTACTGCTACTGCTACTGCTACTGCTACTGCTTCTGCTACTGCTACTGCTACTGCTACTGCTACTGCTACTGCTACTGCTACTGCTACTGCTACTGCTACTGCTACTGCTACTGCTACTGCTACTACTACTACTACTACTATTACTGCTACT
>CAJNIZ010046957.1:16454-27529 GCA_905231905.1 Symbiodinium pilosum | reverse complement strand
ACGATATCGTGGTTTCCATTTTCTTTTCCATTCCGTCATTCCCCGCTAAGCAGGGGGTAACCACGGAATCCGAGTTTCCCTTCCATTTTCCTGTTCTTTTCCATTTGAATCTGAATCTCCATTATTGTGGGTTGTTGTTCCCAAGCCCTACGTAAACCCTAAACCCTCAACTCCGTACCCTAAACCCTGAATCCTCAACCCTAAACCCTAAATTCTGTACCCTAAACCCTAGGCCCTATAATCCCCACCTCCTAACCACAGAAGCTCCGGAGGTGGTCGACCTCAGAGGCTGTTGTTTGCAGAGCGTTTCGATGCTCAAGGCTGCGCGCACTTGTCAGGGGGCTCCGGAGGTGGGATACAGCTAGGTGGGCTAAAGGATCCCTATTGTAGATCCTACTACATTGGGGCTTACTTCCTTTACCCCACCAACCTCCATCCCACCTTTTGATCCCCCTGAACTTGGAGGAAGAGAGAGTAGAAAGGTGCTTTCTTTGAAGGGGATATACGACGGGTTCTACACAGGTTACTGAGGGCTTAGGGATCTTACCGTAACAACCGGGGATCAAATGGAGTGGAACATGAAATGAAAATGTTCTTTTTGGATTATGACGGCTTCGTCAAAATTATGGTCCCTTTGTGGAAGCTGGATTCTTTTGGGTGGATTATGACGGCTTTGTCAAAATTATGGCCCCTGTGGGGGTCCCCAACGGTTCTATGTCTATTGGGATGATACAAGGATTCTGCAGGGTTTGCGTCAGTTATTGAGGCAAATTTTGTACGGAGTATGTGGGCATTTTAGAGGGATTGCATAGGGGTTATGCGCCGATTTTAGAGGTTGCATAAGGGAATCCGGGGCGGGACTACCGCCAGCATGGTGATTTTTCTTTTAGAGTCCTCTTATTGTTCTTCTTATTGTAGAGATCCAAGTGCCGTGGAGGAGTTTTATTTGATGCCCCAGTTTGAAGACGTCGCGAAAATATCCATAGTTCAAGGTTATCTAGATATCTACTTCGATGCTCAGAAACCCTACGCCCTAAGCCGCAAATCTTTCGCTAGTTCTTCCCTCACCATTTAGCATCCATCACCTTCTAATGCTACCTGTGCAACCCGTATACCTGTGCAAGTATGGTTGCATTCCCTAGGCCTCCTAAAGCGGTTTCGGGTTTAGGGTTTTGGGGATTTAGGGTTTAGGGTTTGCTGGCATTGTAGGTTGTTCACAGGGATGGAAGGAATGGACCAGAAAATAGAACCGATCAGTGGGAATTATGTGGCTGCTACTTTAGGAACCCATTCCTCCAGGCCCAGCCAAATCTGACCCCAGCTTCCATTGAAGCTATAGCCTAAACCCCCGAGAGGGAGGACATAGAGGGGAATATATAGGGGAGCACTAGAGGGCTCATTCAGGGGCATACTAGGAGTTTAGACTGTATGGCTCATTTAATTTTCAATTTCTTGCATTTGATTCTCCCGTATTCTTTGTTCGTATCCCTAAAGCCTAAACCGTCAATTTCAAGACTGAGTCCTAACCGCCCGTAAGGTTACCTGTGTCCCTTCTCAAATACTATTCTACTTACCTTTTTCTTTTCCATTCCCTACTTCAAGCTTTCGCTTAACCCAAAACCTTGAAAATCCTAGACCCCAACCCCAAACCCTAAACCCTGAACCCTAAGCCCTAAGCCCTAAAACCTTAAGCCCTACCTGACTTTGGCCTTTGATTCTTGTCCAGGCCCTGCCATACCTGTCCGAGTTCATGGTGGATGGCAATGCCTTGCTGTCCTGCAAGGTTGGGATTAGGGTTTTAGGGTTTAGGGCTTTAGGGTTTAGGGTTCAGGGTTGCGGGCTTTAGGGTTAGGGCTTCAGGGTAAAGGGTTGAGGGCTTTGAATAGGGGATTGCAATACAATCCTCCCCAAAGATACCCCTTTACAAGGCTTGTATTAGGGGGTACCTTTGGAGGGGATAGTATTGTAATCGATAAATGTTTGGAGATTGAAGGTTAGGGATTCAGTGTTTGGAGCTTGGGGTGTAGGGTTTGAGGGTTTAGGGTTCAGGGTTTAGGGTTCAGGGTTTAGGGTTCAGGGTTTGGGGTTTAGGGTTTGGGTTTAGGGTTTGTGTAGGGTTTAGGGTTTCGGGTTTGGGTTTAGGGTTTAGGATTTGGGTTTTGGCTTGTTTGCCCCTATAAAGCCCCTATGTCTCACTTTAAAGAAACCCGAACCCTAAACCCAAAATCAAGAAAGTCCTTCAAATCAGCAGCAGCCGAAACCTCAAAATCAAGACTTCCAGAGTTGTACTTCCGTGGTCGTACGGAAATAGGGTTTAGGATACATGGTTTAGGGACGTGGCTCCAACATAAATCTTACACGACTCAACAATCTTTTTGGCTACCTCCTTGAAGCCCTTGACCAACATTTCTGAAAACCACGATCATTCATGCACTTGAGAAAACTGGATACCCTGAACCCTAAACTCTAAGTCCCTAAGCCCTAAATACTGGAAGACACTACATTGCTGAGCTTTCTATCTTGCAGGACCTGCTGGAGCATCCCATGCTGCAGGACTGCATATGAATTGGGGAAGCTTCGGAGTAGGGGCTTAGGTTTAGGGTTTAGAGTTTAAGGGGTTTTATAGGGAGTGTATGGGGATGAATGGGATTGAGTCTTCAGGTTCAACTTGTTGACATGTAGAACTGGTGATTTGTGGCCATTGCGGGTGTGCAATGGAAGCAGTGGTTGGTAATGTGTTTGCATCAGCGCAGATTCATTAGGGGATCGGAAATCAGACTATGCATCACCAACGTGCGCTGCGCAGGACACCTCTAAATCCGGAGCCCAATATACCTTGTGTATATGCGCACACATGTTTCCCACGGACACCTCTACCGTCTCTTTGTAGCTCCATTATTATCCCATTGAGGAACGGAATTACCCACCCCCTGCCCCCTGAAGCCCCCTGAACCAGAATGGAAGGGTTCCGTAGATGTGCAACGAGGCATCAGGAAAGGGGAAGTAGGGAAGAAAACATACATATCTCGGGGAAATCGAATGAATGTGGATAAGAAATGTTAATAGGAAGTATTAGGCTTTGCAGGACAAACAGGAGGCACTACCGGGAGACGGGGTACGGTTATAGGGGAATCCAGGTCAAGGTTTATAGGATTCATGGATTAGAGTCTTGTGTTTAAGGAATGGAAAAGAAGCTGGAAATTGTTGTGTTATTGGGGATTATATAGGGACAGCTGTAGAGCTGTATACGAAATACGAAGTAAATCCGAAACCTATAAGCTTCCAGTCCGAGACCCTGAACTTGAAATTCGCAAGCCTAGACTTCAAATCTGATATCCCAACCTGGACCTTTAAACCCTAACCCTAAATTCACTTAGTGTTTAGGGTTGAAGGTTTAGGATAGGGGCGTAGAGTTTAGGGTAAAACTCTAAGCCCTACGTTCACTGAACCCTAAACCCGAAACCCTAAACCCTAAACCTTCAACCCTAAACCCTAAACCCAAAACTTAAACCCTAAACCCTCAACCCTGAACCAAATCCTTATTCCAACCTTGCGGGAGACCCTTCGGCTGGCCCACAATGCCATTGAAGAGATCAGCGCGGCGGTTCCCTCAGAATTTTTTCAAAGGTGCCCTGTTTGGAAGTTGCAGGGGGTTTATAGGGGAAACTCCTAAGGGGACCACTATAGGGTTATTAAGGGGGATGCTAGGAGTTTAGACTATAGCTCATATAGGGATAATGGAGAAGATAATGGAAAATGGAAACTACTATTTAGGGGTTTAGGGGTTTAGGGTTTAGGGTTTGTGGGATTTCTCGTGGAACAAGCTTCCATTCTGAGAGGTAACAGCGAGGAGGGGTTTGAGTCTTTTGGGACTACGGGCTTGTCGGGAGGCTTGGGTCTCAGGATCGGGGTTTAGGGTTTAGGGCCCTTTTCGGAGGATGTTGGGGGTTTGGGGGTCTTGGGCGGAGAGACCTAGGAGGATGCTTTAGCAATTCAGAACTACTGTGCAATTGGTGTTTTGTGCAGATCTTTGATAGGACATGTTTTGGAGTTCGTGAAGGCGAGATGCTTCTCCCGAAGAAATCTGTACCCTCTTCTGCAGGAAAGTCACGACCGTTTTTGACGAATTCCTACACCCAAACCTTTTGCATCACACGTACTCTGGCTGCAACTGTCCGCAAAAGGAATGAACAAACCTCTGCACCAGCAGCAGCGCCACCACCTACCCATCCAGCCAAACAGCCACCCAGCCGCCCCCGCACCCCCTGCGCCCCGCCCTGAATCCCCGTCAGACCGGTGATCCCTAAGCCTTATCTACGAGTGTAGTTGACTATAAAAAACGTTTCTGGAATTATGAATCCTGATGATTCCTACAACTGTGTACCCTACTGAATGTCGAGCATGGTCTTCAGGTAAACCATAAACTTACTGGTGCTTAGGGGAGAGTGGGGGAGTGGATCCCTAATAATCCATATGCAACCCCCGTATATACCCTGCAATGGTACCGCTATTCACTGCCCCATTCCCCCTTAAGCACCAGTAGGTGAAACGTCTTATACATCTAGGCCCTTTAAGGAGGATTCTAGGGACCCTTAAGGGTACATATAGGGTATATAATAGGTATATAAGGATCCCAGGGTTAAGGGCCCATATTAGGGGCCCATGGTTTTAATCTTAGACTACAGGTTCAGGTTCCTTCCCTCACGGAGTTGGACCTAGCCTCCAACAACATCTCGCAGGTTGGCCGGCCTTGGTGATTACAGGGCTTGCTCCTGGGAGTCCCTTTTATTGATATGATAGCATGTTTGGGTATATACACGCCTCTCTTTTTCGGAAATGCCCACACGTGGGTTTCGCATATCTGCAGGTTGCCAATGATGAGGGTGGCGCAGCCCCGCATGGTATTGCTCAAGCCCAACGCGCCATAGTCCTGAATTTTGGAACATTCTAAACCCTAAACCTTAAACCCTAAACTCTAACCCTTAGTCCCTAAACCCCAAATCCCAAACCCCCAATTTTCATGAGCCCACAGCATGGCTTCTAGCCGCATGGCTTTCTCCAAGATTCAGCTAGGTCCTCCGAAGCTAAGTGCATCAACATGCAAGCATTATGAGCTACATAAATATATATATATATGTATAGGATATAGGGTTTAGAGTTTAGGGTCTAAACTCCTTAAAGATGGGTTATACAGGGGGTGATATAGGGGTCATATAGGGCTTGTTAAGGGGGATGCTAGGAGTTTAGACTATGGCTCATATGAGATATTGTCTATATTAGCCTTATTTTGGGGCCCTCAACAGAGGACATGGGAGCCCCTCTTGTAGTTTAGTATAGTCCTTATCTTCGTCTTAAATAAGGAGCCCGAGTCCTTCAACTTATGTAGGAAGTATTGATACAAGGCTAACTATCGCCCAGAGCCTCTAGTTCACTAAACTTGATTTCCGGACCGCACGAATGTTTTTGCAAATGCGCCTAATACAGGGACTTAAGTCCCTAAACCCTAAACCCTAAACCCTAATACAGGGACTTAAGTAATCGCCGCTTTTCTGGTATCAGGTTCCCTGTATAAATGTGGTATAGGGTGTTTCATACAAACCTTAAGATGAAACTGGTATTTATTCGGGCCGCTAGCGTAATCCTTATAAAGCCTATAAATCCATTTGCTTCTCCATTACGGCGGTCCCTACCAGTATCAGGGATACATATATATATATATAACATATATACCTTACCCTTGCATAAACCCAGTCGCCGTTTCATTCTCGATTTTTGGTACGATTCGATTCTCCATTTCTCTTGGTGTAACCTGTATATGAACCCCTAATCATCCTTTCTACAAAGAACAAAAAATATAATATATAGGTATATAATCAATCCAGTAATATATAGTACTATACATAATACAATATACCATATTGTATAATGTAATGTAATGTACTATTTATATATATATATATATTAGAATTTATTGTAACATAATATATTATAGTACTCTCTCTCTCTCTATATATATATGTAACATAATATGTATATACATGACCTAATACTCTTACCCTGCCCTTCAGCCCAGAACCGCCCGCGAGGTCTTGCATTTGGCGGGCGCTCCCCGTCTCGTGTCTTTAGCCGAGCCCTCAGACTTCCCAAGGTTTAGGGTTTAGGATGTAGGGTTTAGGGTTTAGGGTTTAGGATTTAGGGTTTAGGGTTTAGGATCTAGGGTTTTGGGTTTTGGGTTTTCGCATTTTGAGGTTTTCAACACCTAGGGGTTCCCACTTGGGAGTCCTTATAGTGAGGAGTCCACTTGGGAATGAGGAGGGGTGCTTAGAATTTAGGATGAGTTTCATGGGTTCTCCGACTACCTCTGCTGTACTAGCCTTGTGGGTTCCCCCTTCGAAAATATGTTCAGGGATAGTTAGAGCGACTTAAGCCTCATTAAGGGGGAACCTTGCGTGGTAATGTGAGGGGGGGGGTTGGTAGGGGTGAACCCCGAAACCCTACAGCCCAAATCCTAAACTCTGAACCCTAAACCCCAAACCCTAAAGCCCAGGTCGTGCGAGGCAACCAGCTCACCTCGCTAGGTGCGCCCGCCACGTTGCCGTGCTTTGTAGGTTGAATAGCCCCAAGAGGGGTCATATAGGGCTGTATACAGAGAATGGAATTACTATACTATTTGGCGCAGAATTGAAAGTTGATCCCTACACTGTTAGGGTTTTAGGGTCTGGGGTTTGGCTCTCAGGGTTTGTTGTGGTCTCTCTCTTGTATCCAGGATGGTAGTAGTACCACCAGGGCTGTTGGTTCGGCTCTTGTTATTCCCACCAGTACTAGTGCAGGTGCCATTGCCACGTCTACTGACTTCACTCTGCTATCCCTTCAACTGCCGTAACAACCGGCAGCACTGATTTTCTTGACGGAATCACTCCTGCACCACCTGAAGTAGCCAAAATCCTGAGCATTAGGGGGCAAGATTTCCCTACCCACGTTCGATACAGGAGATGTAGTGAGACGGCTAGCGTGAGTACAGGTATATGAAGACTGAGGAGGGCAACTTCACAACCAGCTCTCAGGATAAGAATTTGCAAGCTTGAAGTGAGGTAGTGAAAATGAAGCTCCGCAAGCTTTGAACTTTAATTCCTAAGAGCTCAGCCTACAGTCCGAAACTCGCAACCTTAAACCCAAAGAATTCCTAAACACTGATCTTTGGTTTAAAAAACCCTAAACCCTAAAAACCCTAAAGCTCAAAGCCCTAAACCCTAAACCTTAAATAGTAGTTTCCATCTTATTTTCCATTATCCCTATATAACCCCAATATATAGCCTATAATCCCTATATAACCCCAATATATACCCTACAATCCATATATATAGCCCCTATATATCCCTAAAGCCGCAAGCCTCGCCAGTTCCGCTTTCGCCGCTGCGAAGTCTCACCTTCCTGGATGCCTCGCAGAATCAAATCCGTGCCCTCGAGTCCCAGACCTGGGGTTTAGGGCTTAGGGCTTGGAGTTTAGGGCTTAAGGTTCAGGATTTAGGGTCTAGGGTTTAGGGTTTAGGGGGCATTTTAGTTTGTTCCTTTTAGGGATATACCCAGTAGAGTCATAATGGGATTATGCAGGGTTGTGTAGGGATTCTATGGGGTTAGATAGAGATTATATATCTGTAGGGAACTATGGGGATTGGAGAAGGGGATGAAAAAGGGTATATGGGGTCATGTAGGGGTGATAGGGATTTTCTAGGGTCTGGGTTTAGGGTCTATTGCTTGGGATGCTGTTACAAATCAATATGGCATTTTTTCGGTGTTTGGCTTCAGTATTATAGAAGTTGAAGATCATTTTCAGCAATGGCATTGTTCTGGGGTACTTAGGGAACGCACCACAGGATCCGGAGAGGCCCAGCAACACTTGATGAGATAGAAGAAGCTTAAACTAGACACGAGGTGATGTAGAGTGGCACCTTGAAGCCCACTCTCTTCATAAACTCCCCGGCTCCAATATCACACTAGCTGCACTTATTTCTGCAGCTTGTGCCACCTGCCATGCATGCCTCCCTTTAAGTCCTGGTGCATGTTCTGTCTTGCGCGACTCGCGTCTAGGCCATCTTTGCGGTGGAGCGTGCGCCCCTTGCGGGTGCTGCTGCTCAACGGCGCATGGCTCAGATGGAATCTTTGCTAAGATGTCTCATGTTGCATGTGTTTTTTGCTCTCCTGACCCCATGATGGGCCCTCGGGGCAGGAAGGATATGCAGAGATTACGAGGGGTTTCTGGGTTAAACCCTAAACCCTAAACCGCATCCCTTTTTAGGGATTATGTAGGGACATCTTGAGAGACTCCCATTGTGTTCTCCAAGCCTGCGCAGGAATCAAGCAACCCTTGGCTCAGCCAAGGCAATGACATTGCTGACGTAGAGGAGCGGTTTAGGGTTTAGGGTTTAGGGTTTAGGGTACTACAAGGTTCCTGAAAATAATTTTTAATTTCTGTTACCTAGAATCCTAATATTTAGCTGAAATTATAATTTCTACTGGGGTTCCAAATCCCTTAGAGAGTATGCGTTTTAGGGTTTGGGGTATGCACTCCTTGATGGAGCAGTCTTCTGGGAGGGTCTGGTATGGTATATAGGGTGTAGGGTTTAGGGTAGTAAAGCACTGGGCGATCATAACTCCTAGCCTGTTTTTCAGCCCCCCAAGTACAACCATGATTGCAGACAGCCATTGAACTAAATGCATCTTGAAAGCGACTTGCAAGTGCTACAAACAAACCTTAGCTGTGCGAGTGGTCGAAAATGGGGGTCTCCGTGGCGCCTTCCAAAATATGATAATCCTTATCTGCAGGTCTCAAATTTCGGGAAAGCCTGAACCCCATATTCCCCACATCCCTATATATGCCCGTATAGCCGGCTACATCGAAAGCAGAGGATGTTGCTCAAACCATGGAGATGGCGGGTGGATTGAGCTTGGAGTTTGGACCTGAGACTCGGGTACGGTTCAGGCCCTAAAATGAGGTTTCGGGGAATAGTATGCCATGCCCATATCAGGGTTGTAAGGGGACCATGTTGTGGGTTCAAGGTTGTACAGTTTGCATGGTAGTGTTCCCCTGTTGCTGTTGGCTGGGCCAACTTTAAACCCTAACCCTTTGGTCCCAACACCCCGTTTGCTGGATGGGACGCACAGGAAGATGCGGGCCTTTAAGGTCTGCAACAGGGTGGTTCCCATAGATGCCCAGCTTTGTCATCCTGGATGCGTTCTCGGGTTTATAAGGTTTAGGGTTTAGACTTTAGGTTAACCCAGAGGTCTATTCAATATCGCATTTACCGATCATTTGGGGGAGATTTCGCGTAACGACGACTCTAGCTACTCAGCGATACATATGGGGGGACCTGCATGTGGAGACGCATCCAGATGAGTCAGTCCCCCTTCATGATTATGAAGCTTTCCCCTCCTCATAGTCTCACCCCTTTGCACCCAGATCGCTATGTAGAGCTGAGGCACCTGGACCTGCGAAACAATCCTCTCAGCTGGATCCTCAATAGGAGGGAGACCCGTATGGGGGTTTCTAAATTAGGGATCACCAAAAAAAGTCCTTCTAACGGGATATGATTTGTTTGATGAGATTTAGGGAGACCGAGACTTTTGGGGGCGATTCCTAATCCAAATATACGCTGGTTTAGGCCCCCACCCACTACTACTACTGGTATACTAGGAAAAAAGAGGCCATAATATGATTGCTTCAAGAAACTATTGGTGGGGGCGCAACTTAAGACCTATCATTATACTATGTCTGGACCATCCCCAGCTGGCGACATGGTGGAGCCAGAGTTTTGCATATCAAATCTCCACAAAGTGTGCGAACCCTAAGCCCGAAAGCCTACATGCTACACTGTAAAACAGTCTCAACCTTGCATGTCAGCTTCAAAACACTTGTGCTCATGACTTGCCTGGTTTCATCTTCTGATTTTTTCGAAGTGGGCGGCCTCTTGCAGTGCAGTGCTCCATGTAGTCCAAGCTGCTGAGACACAGAGGTTATGTAGGGCTCTTTGAATGGACCTTACCGTTATACATAGGGCTATATGGGTATTATGGAAGAGAAAATGGAACTACTTTCAGGGTGTAGGGGGTTTAGGGTTGTCAGTAAGGCTCCAATTCCTGTTCAAGTTTTGAAAGATGAGCTTAAAATTGTGGCGAGCTTCTTGACATGTGCTCTTGAGAAAAGAGATCCGAAATGAGGCATTGCCTTCTACCCGTTTGCTGAGAAGTTGCCGACCTGGACCGGGCAGTGTTTGGTTTTAGTTCAAGTGGCTCATGGCACAGTGAAGGTGGTGGACAATGGGTAAAATCAGAACCGCAGACTCAGGGGCAAAATACATTATAGACATGCTTGTGAAAAACATTTTGAGACTGGGCGCGGTGATAGCTACAATAATGCTGGTTCTGTCCTAAACCCTAAGCCCTAAATCCTAAACCTGTTATCAGTACTGATCAACGTACCTTTCTTCCAGTGGTAGTGCCTTCCCGTAATCTTCAACTCTTCCCCAACCCCTAGTTGTTCATACTCCCTCTTAAAGGCTTAGGGTTGAGGGTATGTATCTACATAGTCCACCTTAAGTAGATAGAATATGGGGTATATGCCCCATATGGGGATCTTATTATAACATACCCCAAGCCATATTTTGCGGACCATAATGGATTAACCGTCAGAACTGCAAAAGGACCTGGGAGGCAAGTTCCACTCTGGAAGACTTCGATGCCGGTAGCTCAGCGGTCTAAGGTCGATGTGTGGGATGGTTTGGGGCTCATTGTAGGCGATATACAGGGTTAGTTAGACAGGTTATGAATTTAGGGTCATATAGGTTTGTCCAGGCTTATTCCGGGTTATCTGCAGCTGAGATGGATCATGCTAACCCCCACGTCCTAAATCAGGAGCCCATTGTAGTCATACCGTCCTCATAGGGTCCTCATTTTTGGGGGCCAAAGTTCCCAGAGTCCTCTTATCAGAATAGGCCCCGTGGCTAGCACCCTAAACCCTGAAAACCCTATCGATGGTGGGTCGCTTATGCCCCTCGAGGTCGATCCAGGTCGCTCGCCTG
>CAJNIZ010046956.1:27640-38063 GCA_905231905.1 Symbiodinium pilosum | reverse complement strand
TCTCCTCTCTCTCCTCTCTCCTCTTCTCACAAAACACAAGTCCAAAAGTGACGACAGTAGTTCTGCGCTTAGCGACCACAACCCTCCCGATCCCTGTGACTGTTGACACTGTTGAGACGCGAACGCCAAACGCAAGTCCATGACGACAGCTCTGCGTTTCGCGACCAGGAACCCCCGATCCCCGTGACTGTTGGCACTATTGAAAGGCTAAGCGTAAAAAATGATGACCGTTCTGCGTTTCGCGACGATTTTTGAATCACAAAAATGCGCGACACTCGCGGACGCTTGCGGACGCTTGCGCGCACAAACGAGACGACTTGTGGATACTTGTGGTCACTTCTTGGACCCCTGGACCCCAACCTTAAAACGGGAACCCTTCTACGGAGCATTCGGGAAAACAATTCTTCATAAATGCATCCAGCAAATGGCAATGCTCCGTCGTCAACATCAGAACGGGAAAGGTCTCTGATACAAACTGAGAAAGGTAGTTCCCTTACAATGCCCTTACAACTTGCAACTCTCTAACGTAGTGGCATGGAAGTTCTATTCAGGAATGTCGGCGAAGTATTCTTGGTATGCAGTGGCTGGCGCAATTTGACCAAGACGGGCCACCGTTCTTGCTGGGGCAAGAAGCGCTTCGACATGTCCCTGTTTCAAACTTTGCCCATCATCAAGGTGAAGTACCGCAGACCACAGCCTCATGTTGTCACTGCAACGCAACAGACGAAGATAGGAAGAAAAACACCAGCGTGAGTGTTGTGCAAAGGCGGTTCTGTTCAGGGTTGGCCAATCGTAAAAACACAAGGCGTTCGAACATTATAGAAGCGCACGAAGTCCTGTAATTTTTGGCACTTCGAGGCCTTTTGACAAAGTCTGTTCCAATATGCAAAGCCACAAAAAACCGACCGGTTATCATCCTGAGAAATCAACCCACCAGTAGTTCCCCGGATTTTTTGCCCCTCAACTTTCCACGACATCAATGGGTCCGCACCCACGAAGCGCTGCAAAACGCAGTAATTTTGCAACCTCGCCCAAAATTATGCACACCAACAAACACTGCGCATCGTTCCGCCTAGTAGTAATAGTAGTAGTAGTAGTAGTAGTAGTCGTAGTAGTAGTAGTAGCAGTAGTAGTAGTAGTAGCAGTAGTAGTATAGTGGTAGCAGTAGCAGTAGCAGGAGCAGTAGCAGTAGTAGCAGTACGAGTACCAGTAAGAGTACTCAGTAGTACTCGCAACAGCGCTAGCAACATTACCAGCAATACTACAGTAGTGGTCATAGTAAGAGTTAAAGCCATAGCAATAGCTATTGGAAATGAATAATAGTCTTAGGAATTGTAGTAATATTAGACAGAAATAGCAGTAGTGGGCATGATTACGAATCTTTTTGCAATAGTGGCATGCATGGCTTAAGGCTGAGGGGTTAGGGATGCATATCAGAGCTTCACAAAAAGTCCCGTCGTAATGCCTTTGCGTCTATCTGGACCCCCCAGTACGTAGAGTAGTGGCCTGTATGACGATTAGAGGTCGTGAACCACTGTTTTGCATATTGCTGCTCTCCAGGTATTCGCTATGAATACCCAATACAGCCTCCCTTGCAAAGGGCGGTGGTCCTACTTGGGCCCATTCAATGTTATCTTTGGGGAGCCGATCCTCAGTTGAATTTCACCTTTTTCCCCTTTCTCCTTCGGGCCTGTATGTGCGTAACGCGGGCAGTACAGCGGCTAGTTGCAAAAGACTTTCTTTAAACCCCAAACGCCACGCCTAAGTCCTTCACCCGAATGCGTCTTACATCCGAAGCCCTACGTCATAAGCTAATAGATCGCAACCTTAAGCCCCCGAACACAAATACGATTTATGCCTGCGGGCTTGGACTACAGGCCAGTGTCTGGCGGCGAGCAACAGTAACGCGTTCAGAGTGGTAGGGTCTGGGTTTGGAGTCAACGGGCTTTAGGATGAACCGATGAGCTGTCCGAAAACAGGCTCTCCTGCAGCTGGGCGAGTTGAGCTTGATGTCAGTGAGAGTCTGAGGGCGCTTCTTTCCGCAGACCCCAAATGGGCCATGGTTTAAAGTCCTCAAAGGGTTGTAGAGGGGATGACAGACGGGGGCATTATGGGGGCTGGTTACTAAGGGGGTTACTGGGAGTTCCGACTGCAGCTCAAATGAAGCACATCGCCAGGCCAAGTGAGGCGTCAGAATCCAAGAAACCACAAACTTCACAAACATTCGATTTCAGGTGGGCCCCCCACCCTGCAATAGTGCTACAATAGGAATATACGAGGACCGTAATATAATCCCTATTATTTCTAAAACGTCACTATTACTGGGTGGGGGGGGTCCACCTAACTTAGATCCACCAACCGGGCTAAAACATTTACTGGGGTGTAGGGTTTAGAGTTTAGGGGTAGACCTTGAGACCCTAAACTCTTAAATCCCTAAACCGCCAATGCGGTCAGTATAGGGACGGAAGGCATCCTTCCAGTCACATGGGCACGGGTTGGGTCTAGGAATGCCAGGGTGTCTGGGAACCAAAATTTCGCATCCTGGGTTGATTGGGTCTGCCAGAGTCTAAGAGGAGTGAAAAGGGTCCAGGTACCCAAATATTAAAGTACCAGAAGCCATTCGAATTATGGTATTTGGGACCTGCCATTACTATCTGGATACTTGCTTCTTTAGGGTGCTAGAGTCTACGATGAGTCTGAGAAAACGATATTTTCCATGCCAGCTCTGCAACTACAACACCTCATCAAGCATCTCCACTTCGAAGCAACCGGTTTAGGGTTTAGGGTTTAGGGCATGTTAGTATGGGAACGAAGCCTACAAACGATGCCTAAATTGGCCTTAGAGTCTATACGTAGCGCCTACTTTGCGTCATTACCCTAAATCCCAATTCCAAACTCTGAATCCTAAGCCTGAGATACCCGTTGCCTTAAATCCTGAACTTTCAATCCACAACAGACCTAAGTCCTAGACTTTAAATCCTAAGCCCTAGAACCTAAATTCTGAACCCTCAGTCCTCACCCTTACACCTTTAGCCTCACATTCTAAATCCTAAGCCTTAAATCCTTCACCTGAAGCACTAAGTAAATCAGTAATTCCCTAAACCCATAATCCCTAAACCCCAAACTTCAAGCATCTTCAAGCTTTAAATCCCAAGCCATACATCGTGGACCCGACTTCCTATCTCTTCAGCCCTAAACCCTAAACCCTAAACTCAAAACATAGGCCGCCCACCTACGGTGGTGGGCGGCCGCTATGCGCCCTTAGACATTTGGGCAGACCGACCTAGCTGGACCTGCCTCAGCACAACCACGAGGTCGGTAGCACCCACGGTAGGCCCGGTACCGGAAGGAACTGTTCTCCTTGCACCTAAACCCCAAGCTCTTTTCCAGTAGCTGGCTGGGTGGTTTTGCGGGGCGCTCTGGGGGGATCCTGGGCAGTCCAGGTTTTCTCAGCGAGCGAATTTTCAAAATCGCAGACCCTCCCAGCTCTCCCAGCGCCTCCCAGGGCAGCTCTCTTGCAACATCCGCGAAGGGCCTTCCTAAGCCACCGGATTTCAGCTCCAACCAGAACGGCAGGGCCGCTCCAGGCCTCCCAAACCTCTCAGCCGCATGTCTCGGGGCGCCCTTGCTATGCAAGCCGTCAGCTGCATCCCTTTTCAGATTTGATTCGGAGCCTGACGGACAAGCGCCGGAGGAATGTTAGTTCGAACTCTTTTTAAGCGTTTCTCGCTTCGGGGCTATAGAAATGTTTAAAGACAGCCTAACATTAAAATGAAAAGGTGTTGTTGACCAAGATTGACCCAACAGGTCCTACACCCTAAAAGGAGTAGGTTTGGGTGGCTTGGCCGCCTCACACGGCGTGGGGTGGGTGATTGTGTTAGATGGCCTTCTACAGTCANNTGGCAGCACTTCGCATGCAGCCATGTACATGAGGGATCATTGCCATCTAATCATCACATCCTGCGCGGCAACATCACAGCAAACCCTAAAGCAACCTTTCCGCCGAGGTGTCGCCTGACGTTGTTTGCCTCAACGCCGCGCTCACGGCAAAGGGCTCAGGCCGTCAGGCAACCAATCTGCAACCCTTAGAAGCGATGTAGGGTTTAGGATTTAGGATTTCGGGTTTACATTATGAGGGTCTAGGATTTAGGGTGTAGGGTTTAGGATTTAGGGTTTTAGATTCAGGGTTTTGGGGTTTTACTTTGGGGGGCTTTTTTTGTTACTTCCTTATGAAGGGTTACTATTGGATTGAAGGGGTATTGTATGCTACCTAATGCCAGAGTCCCTCAGAGCAGAAGGGATATACAAATTTAGGGTTTAAGGGTTCAGGGCTTAGTGTTTGAAGGGTTTAGGGTTTGGGGTTTAGCGTTTAAGGCTCAGAGTGTATAGGCTGCAAGTGTTTAGGGCTTTAAGTTTCAAGGTGTGGGGATTCGGTATTAGGCTTTTGGGACTATGTAGAGGTTATACAGGGTCTAGGGATGTGATACCTTGGTGGAGACATTGTTTGGGATAAATTTGAAAGTGGTAATATATAGAGCTGATTTTTTGCCGGGTGGTATTACATAACTCCTGCGTGGCCCCAAGTTCCCTATAGCCTGGGAGTTATGGTCCTTTAGTATATTGAGGTCATGCAGCTTTTGTAGTATTCAGGTAGCACTCTTTAGGTTCTGAGGCCGGGAGCGTAGGGTTTCGGGCCTAGGGCACAGCATCCAGAAGAGATGAGGCGGGAATTTCCATAAATGCGGGTCCCCCAATATAAACCATAAGAAAACAGGCCTTGATATAGGGAGATCCCCACACAGATCCCCCAATGGCCCCCAAAGTGCTGAAATCCCCCGCATATTGCACGCAACATGGGGCGGTATATACAAGGACGAGCAGTAGAACAGAGTAGTAGCGGTGGTATGAATGCATCGCAGCTGGCACTGCCATTAGCGGGAGCAATCTCCGTTGTCCCCGGCAGCCGTGCTGCTGACAGAATTTGTTGTTAAGTTGTTTTTTGGGACAGTACGCGGCTTTCAGCTTTCAGGAATTTTCAGGATTGGTTTTGAGGGGCTGCGCCGCGTTTTGATGGGTCAGGAGCGGAAGGTGTAATATTGTCCTTGCAAAGGCTAAAAGGCCGATTCGGCGGAGTTTCCGGGTGGCCCTAAAACCTTTTTTGGGGGGACAGCATAGCTGAGGGTTCAGCAGCCGAAGGTGCCATTGTTTTGAAACGGAAACCTTGAAGACCTTTCCAGAATTATGTTCAAAGGCTTTCTCGAGACGGTGCAACATTTTTGAGTCTCCAGGATCGTTTTTTTCTGCACGTTACCGCGCATTCTCAGGCTCATAGTCTAGAATTCCTCCCGAAGGTCTAAGCCCTCACAGAGGCGAACGAACTTGCTGAGGCACGTAGCAAGGCAGGTCAGGGTTTTCAAACGTATAAAAAGAGAGAGAGAGATATACATATATATGTACATATCTACCTTTTATTAATATGTATACACATATACACGCGGATTAAGGGGAAGTTGCCTGGTGGTTTCGATCGGCCATTGATCTGAATTTTTGGCCTGAGAAGAAGAGTAATCTAGTATCACAATAATGGTAGTCCAGCATCTGCTACGTGGAAGTAGAGTCACACATTTCGAGGGAAAGTAAGCTCTTAGGGGGAGGTAAACCCTTCGGGTGGTATGGTTTTCGTCGTCATCGTCGTCTGCGTTTTTCGGGGGCTATACAGGGACCTGCAGGGTAGGGCTGGGGAAAGGGGCCTTCTCACCACGACCACCAGCCCGCCAGCTGTCTCTGTGTCATGGCGCGGGGGAAGAGCTTCGTTGAACGAAGCCTCTCCGCACGCCCTCTATCCTCCCTTGAAAAGTCCCTTAGACTTGGGCAAAAGGAGGTACACACACAGAGCGATGGGGTCGGCATATGTTCTGGTTCCAGTGAGTGTTTATGGGAGGCGTCCTTTCATCCTGCCTTTCATCCATTCGTCATTGCTGGCCCTATACTATACTCTTGGGAACTTCCCTTAAAGGGGCCGCTTCCAGAAAAACCTTAAACCCTAAACTCTTCACTTGCGGCCGAGGCCTGTAGCCGAAGTGCAGCCTACAAAACGGCGCTGTCATTGGTGTCATTGCCTCACTTTGGGAAGCTGGGAATTAGGACTTACAGGATTCAGGGTTTAGGATTTAGGGTTGAGGGTTTAGTAGTGCCTGGGATCTTGGGCCTTAGGGTTTGGGATTTAGGTCTTAGGGTTTGGGATTTGAGGTTTGGGAGGTTCAGGCTTCAGGCTTTGTTAAGTGTATATAAGGTGGGTCTTCCCTGCATTTGCGAGCAGTCCCAGACAGAAAATGTATTGTCGCGGCATGCTGGACTTAGATTTGGACATCTTATTGACTGCTCGTTTGTCAAGGGATCCAAATGTAATTCTGACATTGGACTACAATAATCTAGACCGTAAACCCTAATTGGTACCTACTTCGGGCTGTGCAGATCCCAGTCAGATTAAAGCGCCTGCAGCATTTCGTGTAGCCTGTATGTGAAAGCCCTGGGTCGGACCTGTACAGCGCATAAGTGTTTTTTTGCATGGAATACTTAAGTCCCCGATATGTAAGAATAACTTTTTTCATGTTCTCCTGTTGTTATTTGTGTATCATCGGAAGAATATATACATCCTTGGTTGATCCTAGAAGAAAGTCTTACAAGCACGGGGACCCTCCTTTGGGGTCCCAGGGTGAAATCCCTATCGGAGGATCCTTATGCTTAATGATTTTCTTGGTGCCCTTGGTGTGCCTAAACTTGTACATGAGAGGTACCCATATTGGGTTCCCAGCATTAAAGTTTGGGTTTGCTTTGGAACCAGGCACTCCCCCATCGTGTCTTTACTCCATGCTGGTAAGATTTACCTATATATAGTCCCCCTTAAGTAGATAGAATATGGGGTATTGGGGTTTCTTATTATAATATGCCCAACGCCATATTCTATCTACTTAAGGGGGACTGTACGTCTTGACTTGTCAACACTAGGCGATTCTTTCAAAGATGACGTTAGCACAGCGCAGTTCGAAAACGTGTTTAAGTAACGACTATTTTCGGCGGAAAAGATGATGGCCTCCCTTATAGCAGCAGAAAGCATTCATATAACCCCGGGACTAGCAGAAGCAGACACCACACTGAAATCTGAACCCTGGTAGTGGCATATGCCTGGCACAGGTTGCCAGAGTTCCCGATGTAAGGTTTAGAGTTCCGGGTTTAGGGTTGGGCTCTCGACTGTGGCCTGAGCCTTTCGGGAAATCGTCTCAAGATCCGTGAAGCCTTCTGGTAAACCCTAGATTTGAAACACTGCCACACGCTAAACTGTTCAACTTTTCTGTGATCTATGCCCAGTCCTTGCAACATCGTATGCGCAACACGTTCAGCTTTACTTTTGGGCCTTTAGGCCTGAAACCCTACGTGTGGGCCCTACACGGAAGCTGACAGCTTTAAATGCCTAAATGCATCACACGGAATTGCGTAAGATAATGGAGCTCGTCAGGAACGATTTCGAGCTGCACAGCGTGGAGCCAAATGTCACGACCTTCAACATCGTGCCTCAGCTGTCAGAACGTTGAACGTATGCGGTACATTATTTGGCTCATATTGGGATAATGGCAAAGAACATAGAAACTCCTAGACTATAATAGGGTATATATTGGGGTTGTAGTCTCCCCTTCAGTAGACTGAAAATACGATGTACGGGCATCTTATCATAGGCATTCCATATTCTATCTACTTCAGAGTGCTTATAGTTTGCTGAGGAGATGGCTGACACATTTGCACAATCCCCTCAAGAAAAAACGCATCGTATAAGGTTCTCATGGAGTTTCTTGAAAAGGGGCTCCTGAAGACCCTGCTTTTGGGTTCTTCTGAGAAACTCCCAGAGCACCCTAATAACCCTAATCCCAGAACCCAAAACCCCAAACCCTAAACCCCTTACCCCCCAAAGCCTAAACCCCTACCCTAAACCCCTAAAGCGTAAAAACCCAAACCCCTAAACCCCTAAACCCTAAACCCCACAGACCTGAGGCGTGCCCCCTTAAGCATGGATTGCCTCGTAAATCTTGCGCCAAGCCCTCAGTCCTAAACCCGCCCCAAGGCGGCTTAGTGTTTAGGGTTTAGGGGTTCTAAAGCGTAGGGCTCAGGCAGTCCTAGGCCCTACCCTATTATATTATGGTAGTTTCCATTTTCTTTTCCATTTATCCCAATATATAACCCCAATATACTATAGTAGTTTCCATTTTCTTTTCCATTTATCCCAATATATAACCCCAATATACTATAGAACCCTAAACCCTAACCCCTAAACCCTAAACCCTTCCATTTATCCCAATACAACGACTTTGAGCCGCTTCATTGCTTGCATTTTACCATCCCGTAGGCCAGTTACAGTGAGAGCCTTACTTAAGGTTTAGGATTTAGGGTTTAGAGTTTAGGGTTTAGGGTTTAGGGGCTTCTTTACAAGGAGCTTGAGTAGGAACCCCTAAACTCCACTTAACAAATATAGTTCGTCCTCATAATGGCCAACATATTTCCCATGTCGTCATGGGCTACAAGGGCTGGCCTTTTGGTGCCCTAAAGACCTAAGAGAGTAAGTCCCTGGCCACGAAGGGCTGCAGAAGCGTGCTATCGAAGTCAGATAAGTTAAGTCATGCAGAAGCCTGCATGAATGACGAGGAAGAAGACCACCCTTACACCGTAGATTAAACCCTAAACCCCAACCCCTGCTTTTCAATGCAGTTCAGCCATAATGAACCATTTCCAGGTAGAAGGCGCAAGGGCCCTCGACTTCGAGAACACCACCCCCCAATCCATCAAGTCCTTGAACATCCGGCCGTTCTGATGTCCCTGTCCAAAGGAGGAATGCCCCATACTGACATGAGCTGATAAGCTAACGAAATCTCAGTCACACATATGGTGCATCTCGAGACCCTAAACGCTCTCCACTTCATATCCTAACCCAACTCAACACCTAGACTGTGTAGCCTATACCCAACGTACTTGGGTGTTTCTCAAATGAGCTATAGTCTAAACTCCTAGTATCCCCTTCAATACCCCTAGAATATTCCCTTATATAATCCCCCTTAAGGAGTTTAGATTATAGCTCACATGAAGCCTCACCACATCTTGAGGGGCTACCCTTGTAATCTTGTACCTCCCTATAACCCGGGGTCCTCCAGGATTTATGCTTTAGGGTTTGGGTATTCCACCCTTGTGAGAAATCAGCCCCCCAATTCAAGGAGCACTATCAGCCGCAGGCCCTTAGCAACGTAGCGGCTGCGGGAGTGTGGAGCGCGGCCCTGGAGCGTGCACGCCCGGAATGGAGTTTTGGGTTTTGGGTTCAGGGGTTTAAACCCTAAGCCCTAAGCCCTAAACCGGTTTAGGGTTTTGGGTTTTTGGAGTTCAGGGGAATTGGGGTTTAGTTTTCAGGCTTCTGGGGGTGGGGGTCAGGGAGGTGCAGGGGTTTCGGGGTCGGGGTTGTCAGATTGTTGGGGTCGAGTGCTGTGAGACGTAGTGTTTCAGGGCTTGGGGCCTGAAAGTCAAGGTTTACAGCTTTGGATTTGGAGCCTAAAATTGTCTAGGAGTTTGTTTGGGTTTATATTCCCCCTTAAGTAGATAGAATATTGCTTTGGGTGTATTATAATAAGATACCCATACACCCCCCACTCTATTTCATGTAAGGGGGACTATAGGCTGAGGGATCTGAAGTCTCAAGTAACCTTGCGGGACAAACGGGCTACGCACCAGGAATTGTCAACATGATTTGTGTTGGGGGGTCCGATACGATTTAGTGTGTGAGATCAGGTGGGTGTTCATTTGTAGGCTGTAGGGACATGACATGTGTGACGTTCACAGAGAGTTTCTTGCTTCCACCTTCTAAAGAAGAGGGTGCAGACTAAGGGCGCTAAGGTGTCGGACTGAAATGTGCGAATTTTGTAGGTACTTTTTGGAGGAGCGGAGTGTAAGTGTAGTAGGGGTTATGGTGGGCTAGCTGCGTTGGGTTTTGGGCAGAATTGCTGACCATGATTGTCTGTTTAGAGGTGCCTGCTGTAGTGTAAGGGTGCCCGGAGAAAAGAGTCCGCATGTCAGTTTGCAACTCCAGGCAACTCGTTGAGATTTTGGGAACGGTTTCTGGGCTTGGTTGAAACGAGGATCCTGGACCAGCCCCCAAAAGTAAATGGAACTAACTTTCATACGAGCTTTAGTCTAAACTCCTAAAATCCCCCTTAATAACCCCTAGAGTACTCCCTTACACGAGCCCCTATATAACCCCCCTTCAGGCAGTTTAGACTGTTGATCGTATGATGAGAACAGGATGCTAATTTCGGAGGGTTGTCGCTGGATCTCCCCAATGACGTATGCGGAAGGGGGAGGAGAAGGTCGGGAGGGAACGTTTCCGTAGGCC
>CAJNIZ010046956.1:10052-20295 GCA_905231905.1 Symbiodinium pilosum | reverse complement strand
TGGGCCAGATGTGGTCACGTTTGGTGTAAACCCCTCCAAAACAACCAAAAATGACCTCATCTGGCCCAAACCCAGGTTCTGGGCCCGAGAACCTGGGTTTGGGCCAGATGTGGTCATTTTGGGTGTTTTGGGAGGGAACCCAAGAAAATGTGCTGCCTGCGTTGCCCGCCCCTGGGCGCAGCCCCTTAAGTAAGCCTAGCTAAGCTAGGCGTGCATCCGCACTGGACCACGACGGCCAGGCCGGACTTTAGGAGCTTCCGGCTCATTCCGCCGACCCAGAGGTGGATAAGTCGCGAACGCAACGACGGCGTCAACCCTAAACCCTATAAACCCCAAGCCTACGCCCCAAACCTTGATGTTTTCAGCGGCTGGCACGAGACCAATCAGCGCAACGACATTAGTTAAGCTATAGGCTGCCGGGACTCCGCAGCCTTGCTGTTTTCATTGGCTGCGCAAAACTAATCGGCGCAACACACCAGGTTGCCGATTTGTGCAGGACCAACACTGCATCCCATTGTTGCAGACGTGTCCAGGCCTTGATGAAAGCCTGGGCCTGGCTTCCCTCCGCGTTCTTGGGTTGTAAGGGAGAAAAGGAGAGGGCAAGCCCTCTTTTAAACCATCGACACGCCCCCCAAAGGTCGGGGGACCTAAACCATCTCTTGACCATTGTTGAAAACTGTTTTCTCTGGTGTTCATTACGGACTGCGGGACGGTACTTGTACCTGAACCTACCAACTTATGCAGAATAACAGCCCTTTTGACCATTTCTAGGGTTTCTGGGCCTATTATTAGGCATATTTTCCCACAGGCTTTTTTTCCCACAGGGTCCAAGTACCCAATAATTAGATACTTGGGTTATCTTGGGTTTTGGGTAATAGAACTATAGTATAGGTTTTGGGTAAGTATATGATTATTAGGTATTTGGACGTTGAGGCTTGAGGTTTATGGATGAATATGAAAGTGTTCGCAAGGACTGCTACCGGGATGCAATCCCTCATCCTTTACAACAAGCACCCCTAAACCCTACCTACACCACCCAAACATCCATAGCACAAGCGTTCCCACCCATTATTAGCCGTAAAAGGCCATTTATTGTGGGAGTTTGGATTCAGAGGTTTAGGTTAACCCTAAACTTTGAACTCCGAATTCGCAATTTCGCAATAGATAAGCAGTTTTTCACGGCTCCTTGTCATCGGGCACGGGATGAATTTGGGGGGGTAGTTGTCCTTCCCTTATGCGTGGCTTCACCGAATTCTCCCGAACATTGGTCACATGAAGTGCCCTTCAGTGATCTACACACTCCTATACACACTTGTCATCATGGCATTGCCTGAAGTCAACGTCTTCTCTTGGGCGTCACGAGAGGCCCTTGTTTGGATAGGAAAAGTTGTTGGGAGAATCTGATGCGAATAGTAATGTTTATGGGATGCGATGGTCCCAAACATGGAGTAAGAATATATTTTTTTGATAGTACATTATACAGGATGCATTTTTACCTGGTTCAACCCACCAAAAAGAGCAAGAAACCCTAAATCATGTCCGTTAACTCTAAACCCACGAAGCCCACTAAACCCTAAGCCCTAACTTATGTTGTGTGCAGGTCATTGACTTTCATGGGCTGTCCACGCAGGCATTTCGGCAGAGTTTTCTTGCTAGTAAACCCTATAGACCCTACACCGCTGGTTGCTGTTCGGGAATGGATATTTCGGGTCTGGGCTTTACGGTTTAGGGTAGATGGAAGTCACTATTCAGGGTTATGTAGTGTTAAGAATTGCTCATGAGTTGGGAATTGACGACTGGACTAGAAAATGGAAGCTACGAATCAGGGTCTTCAATCGAGGGTGTTTTGTAGGAAGCGGAGAAATAAAAATAATGTAGAAGCGAACCATGGGCACGAAAATGGAAGTTACTATTCAGGGCTCAGGGTTTCGGGTTGCTGGTAGGGAATACTAGTTGTGGCTTAGGGTTTGGGGGAAAGACAAAACAGCATATGCTTTTCAAAGTCTTGCATTTCGGGGTAGCAGAGAAGAGAATGGAAACACGGGTCCAGCAGTAGCCCTGTAAATAATCCGCAGCACTAGTTCCTTCTAAGGTGCTGTCAGATAGACCCCAGTGGACATAGGGGTCACCTCTTGTAGTTTCATATAGTCCCTAATGTAGTCCTTCATAAGAACCCATGTGAATTAAATTATGCAGGAAATATTGACTGTAATATAGGGGCCTAAATAATTACCAACATTATGGTTCCATATTCCTTATATAATTATGGTCTATGGTACCTCAAATGGACCTCCAAATGATATTGGTAATTATTCAGGCCCCTGCAGTAGCCCTCCCTAAACCCTAAACCCCGAAATCCGGTAGCAGGGCTCCGTCCTGGGCTCCTGGCCTTTGGACACTTTAGGGTTTAGGGTTTAGGGTTTAGGGATCATCCGCAACAACCAGCAAGTCTTTTAGCCCGTGGTGTTGCCCATCGCTTGGAGAATGCGCTTGAAGGTTCATTTTACTGGTTTTGAGTAGGGAATTGGGGAATATGGGACTTTCCTCAAGTTACCGGATTTGTGGCGGTCCCCAAAATAAGGATTACTGCAGTAATTGGGGGTCCACATCGGGGGGTACTTTTGGGGGGTCCCCACAATAAGGATTATAGAATTTGGGGTCTATATTGGAGTCCCTCTATTTCTGATAACGAATATATAATCCCTAGGTCGTCCCTAGTGAACATATCACCTTGTTCCCTACGAACCCTACACCTGAAACCCTTCAATATGAGCTATAGTCTAAACTCCTTAAGGGGGGGGGGGTTATATAAGAAAATATATGGGGGACTACTACAGGGGTTATTAAAGGGGATACTCGGAGTTTAGACTATAGCTCAATGAGCTATAGTCTATGACATATATTCCCCTATTCCCTACTAAGCCCCAGTAAGTCATTGTCACAGGCAGTCATCTGCAGAGTTAAATAGGGTTTGGGGTTTAGGGTTCCTTAGAACCCAGCGATTGACTTGCTTCAGAGCTTGGGACTGCCGACTGGCCGTTAATGGTTTAGGGTTTAGAGTTTAAGTGAGCTATAGCCTAAACCCCTTAAAGGGAGGTATATCGGGGACTATTTAGGGGAGTAGTATATGGCTTCTCAAGCGGGATACTACGAGTTTAGACTATAGCTCAAGTATCACTGAGGAAGAGTTGGGATTCAGGTCGTACGCTTGTAGTTCTTTGCGGATTTATGGGCTGCTGGGTTGCAATCAGGCTTCAACCCTGACCGAGCCCTTTTGTAAAAGACACTGCTGGTCCTGTCTGAGGAGTTGGGCCCCCAACTTTTCGGCCAGTCATACATACTATTACAAGGGCCTGGCAAAGAGACCGCGTATATGATGAGGACCCTAAACACTACAGCTTACAGGTAAAGGGCCCAGCCTACAAAGCTTGAACTGTTCGAGGCAGCAGTGGGACTGGCTGCAGCCACTGTCCTGGGCGCTGTGGAAGGTCCAGGCGCTTGCCCTAAACCCTAGGGCCTAGGACGCTGGGGTCCCAAAAGTAGCATGGGTTTCTCCACTGGAGCTTCAAAGAGCAACGGGTTTCATATAGTGAGAATGGGAGAGGACAAGGAAATATTTAGGGTTTAGGGTAAGGTTTGGGACTTAGGTTTATAGGTAAGGGCTGCATTGTTCTGAGAAGCGCAGAGTTACCTATGTGATGGTGGTGAGTTGCCGTGTCGTCTACACAAGCCACTTGAGATTGGGCTGCCAACTGCCAACTCAAGCAATGACGTTCTGAATGACTAGTATTGTGATTCTAGATTCTTTGATTGATTCTCGTATAGGTGCTCGTATAGGTGCTCCAAATAAACCTAGAATGATGTTGACATGTGCCCAGGCCCCTGTAGATTGTGGTACAGAGGTAGCTGAGCTGCCATGATCTTCTTGAACATGTTTGCGTGGCGGCATCATTCTTCAACAAGGTAGGGAAACCCAAGTTGCGAGGGGTATGAAGAGTACAACGGAGAGTCAAAGAAAAGAAATTGGACGTGACATGGAACCTGGTTTTGTTAATATCACAGTCAAAAGCCCGTGAGCGTCTCCTAACCACTATAAAAGATAACACTCTTGTTTTTGTAGTACACCTAGCTTTCCTCAGTGGTTTTGTTAGGCAAATGGGTAGCATTGGGATGCGAAAATCTGAAACCTCTCGGCCTTGAGCCTAAATCCTGCTTTCCAAGCCCCCCTGTGAAGTTGACGAACGATTCCTGGAGCATTACATTCTCCATGCTCTGAATCCCTTGTTGGCGAAGATGAAAAGTAACCCTGAACCCCAAGACCTGTGCAACAACAGCCCTTCATTGGTCAACAAAAATTGCACCCATAATGCCCTAAACCCTAAAACCCGACCCTAAACCATCAAGAGGGGGCTCAAGGAAAGTTGCGCTTTGTAGTAGGTCCCCAAAGACTGAAAGCGTTTTTGGATTTAGGGCTTTAGGGGGCATACTCTCATCCTCAATATATGAAGTGGTAAGGTTCTATCCCGCTGTTTGTTGAGGCATTCTACGAGAGGAATATAGACCTGCTTGGTTCAATCAGCAGACGCTGCTCACATGTTTGCAGGTTCAGCTTCGCACGCAATATTGAGGTCTCCCACAAGAGAGACAGCCAAAACTTGGCAACCCTGTTAAGGAACTTAACTTCAGCTACTGTAATATGGGGCCATGATTCCCCAGATCTCACGGCCTCCCACCGCTGCAGAAAGCCAGTGAGCTATAGTCGAAACTCCTTAAAGGGGTGTATATAGGGGAGTAGTATGGGTGTTATTCAGGCGGAAACTAGGAGGTTAGAGTATGGCTCCTGTGCAACCTGGAGTTGATCGTTCTCCTTCTTTTTGCTGCAGCCGGTGTTTCTGCCTTATGCTAATTGCATGCGGAGCTTTGTCTGCTAATGCCGACTCATGTATGAGCCTTTCGAAAGTTATTCTGGATTTAGGCCCTAAACCTTACAGCTTAACCCTAAACCCTGGGTCCATGGGATCCCTCTGACATTTGTCCCTTGCTAGACTGGCTAGTTCAACAACCTCTTGCAACCCTAACGCGGTTTAGGGTTCAGGGTTTAGGGTTTAGGGTAAACCTCTAAACACGTGGTCTACGGGCTTAGGGTTCAAGGCCACCAGGTCCTGCTTAACTTCCTGTTGCCAACAGGAAGTGGATCAGCCCTCCATCATCACACGTAGACGTCTACAATTGTACCAGAGATCTTTTCCATCTTAAACCTTCCACCCAAAACCCTGAAACTTCAAGACCCCGAACTAAACGCTACACTTTTAAACCTTTGGACTTCAGACCTTCAGGAAGTTTTCTGAAAGCAGAGGCTCTGACGACCTGATCTTTGTGACCGGTCGTGGCAGCCACAGCATCGCTGAGGAAGTTCTGCAGCCAGGGGCTCAGACGGGTTCATGGTTTACAGGGTTCAAGCCTTCAGGTTTAGGGTTTAGGGTGTAGGTCATGGTTTGCAGGGTTCAAGCCTTCAGGTTCAGGGTTTAGGGTTTAGCGTTAAGGTCATGGTTTACAGGGTTGAAGCCCTCTTGATAGGTTTAGGGCTTTAGGATGTTTTAGGCTTAAGGCAGTCAGGGTTTAGGCTTGAGAGGGGAGATCGATGGTTATGGGTTCAGGGCTGAAGGTGTACTTTGAAGGATTGAGTAGTTAGGCGTTACATATGTGCATATTTGAATGTACTACATAGCCTTAGTGAGCCCATGATAACGTATAAGCCTTTTGAAACACTTAGAAGAAGAGGAGGCTCTCCGACGCGTTAGTAACCCTACAGCCCCGCAAAGTCGGGGATGCTTGGAAATCCGGAACTACGATCAGCATGTTTTTGGAACCCATTGATTATTGAAAATCGCCTTCTAGCTTGTCATCTTACAATCCCTCGGATTTCGTGGTCCTGGGGCTAACGGATCTCTTATTCTGGCGTAAGGATTTTGGATTGGGTCCTTCCCCTTTCCAGTACTTGACCTTAAAGGGGCTAGAAGGGGCTGTTGTTAGGGGGAATCATACACCATTCAGGTGGTTTTTTCCCTCGTATAAGCTTCTATAGCCCTTACGTGCCTCCTACTCTCCCCTCACATGTGCTATGTAAGTCTAGTAAGTACAACCAGCTGGTAACTCCCCACCCTAGAACGTCCGTAGTTTGTGGTTGGAGCATGCGAGGCTATTGCAGTTGCTAGCGCCATCATGGCTAGTTCTAGGGGCATATATAGGGAACATGCTAACGTCCTCCGGGATGCACCGGTGCAACATGAGATGTCCTGTGTACCGCGCCCTTTAACAGAAGCCGGTGGAACTTCACGCTTTCCCTGCTAACTTCATGGTCTGCAGAAGCTCGGCACAGAGATTCGTTTCCATTTCTCGGCATGCTTTAGATAGAAAGTTGTCCAATCTGGAAGATTCCATGAGCTACAAAACCTAGCCCTGCACCTTACCCCAAACCCTAATTAACTTGGGGTCTGGACGCCTTGATTAGCCGTATCTTGAGATGATCTTAAGTAGAGGGGAACCTTAGAAGGTTGTATTGTGAGTGGGTGTGTAGTAGGAGAACTCATAATCAACCCAACCCTACACCCTAAACCCTAAACCCAACCCTAAACCCTAAATCCTAAACCCTAAACCCCTTGTGCCCAACCAACCTACCTCGCCTGGTGCGATTGCATGAATCTCCCTGAACCCTAACCCAAAGGGTCCATGTATCCAATAATTACGTACTTGAGTTTAGGCTACTAGTAATTATAGTACAGGTTGTGGGTAAGTATATGATTATTAGGTAGTGGACCCTTAGGGTAAACCCCTAAACCCTAAACCCAGGGGTTTCTACGAAGCCTAGTGGTACCCTTTTGCTCTGCCTGGGTGATGAACAACAAAAAGGGTACCCTTGCTGTAATATACGGGCCTAAATAATTGGGTTTAGGGTTTATAGGGTTTAGGGTTTAGGGTTTACGGTTTACCAATACTATAGTTCCATATTCCATATATAATTATAGTGTATGGTACGTACCTCAAATGGACCTCAAAATAATATTGGTAAGTACTTAGGCCCCTGTAGTAGCATGGTTACTGGGCTACCAAGGTTTCCTGGTGCCTAAGAGGAGCATAGGAGTAGACAGTATAGTAGGGGCTTATAATTGGATTACACAGGAAGTCTTGCAATGATCCATTGTGCCAATACCCTCCTAAACCCTAAACCCTAGACCGTGTGCACCAATACTAGGCTAATAGCGTGTAGGGCTAAATCCTCCGACTCCTCTTCCTCCTGAAGCTGCGCTCTGGACTCTTGCGAGAGCTTACTGGGGGTTAGTAGGGAATAGGGAAAAATACTCCCTATCTAAAGCCTATAGAACCCCTATATAGTACATTCCTTTATTCCCGACTAACCCCCAGTAAGATTGGGCTTTCTGTTTTACAGCTTCGTCAGGCCAATGATCCTTCGCTTTCTGCAAAATTTGGAGCCACCTGTGGAGGCAATGTTTTCGAGTTTGAGCCTGTCCATAGCTACTTATAGTCCCCCCTAAGTAGATAGAATATGGCTTTGGGTATATTAAGATGAGATCTCCATATACCCCATATTCTATCCACTTAAGAGGGAGTATATGCAAACCCGACATGATGCGAGTATCTTCCCCGCAACGAACATGGAATGAAGGGACGGTGCCTTTGTCAGGTTGCATGTTAGTCGTGGGGAGGACATAGGGTTTCCCGCGAGGGGGTGGAAGCGTTTTCTGCATTTTGCTGTGTTTGTCGTTCCTTTCTGTCAAGAGTAATGAATCCCCTTTCCCTATTATTATAACTCCACACTCCCAGAATATTAGACACTCGGAATATTTGATGTCGGATCCTAATTAGCGTGGCCCCCCCCCCCCCCAAACGCCAAACGGAAAGGAGTGCCTCTGTATTGCAAGTCCTCAACACGAATGGGGGGGGGGGCTTCTTTATCCTATGTCTCCTCTTGAAGACATCAATAAACCCAAAGGCTCCAAGTACCTAATAATCATAGACTTACCCCAAACCTGTATTACAATCACACTAGTAGCCTAAACCCAAGTACCTAATTACTGGGCACATGGACCCTCTGGGAAAAGGGGGATCATTAGGCTTCTTTTAAAATGCCGAAAGACGTTCACAAAGGAGGGAAAACTAGGGAGTAGTTTAGTTTAGTCTAGTCTTGAAGAGAACGGGAAGCCAGGGTCCTGGGTAATAGGAGAGAGGGGAGACCATGACTACGGACATGAGCAGTTCAGTTTACTTTGGTTTCATAGAGAATAGGAAGGGTTGTGTCCTCAGCAATAGAGCTCGGCCATCATGTTTAATTGCCTGGCCATTACAAGTATTAGCATGAATTTAAATCGAATTCGATCCATTCAAAATCGAACTCCAGTTAACATCGAGTGAAACTCGGTTTAAATCTGATGAACATTAATTACCATCAAAGAAAAGTTCTATTCGACACCAGTTTGTTTTTTAGAGGGTTGTTCTAATGGTCCTTATCTTCCGGTTATACTTGGGGTGACCATTCGAGAAGTAGGCGCCGCAAAAGGTTCGCAAAAGAAGACGCCAAATGAACACATGCAAAAGTTGGCGTTATTCTAGAGAAGTACTTCTTGAACAGCTGCCTTTACAAACCTACTGAAAACCAATCAAACTTAATCAAAACCTGTGAATCTGATCAGAAGAACGACACTCCAATGAAATTCAACTGGAGACCGAATCGAAAGCAAGTGACACCAATTAAGAATGTCCTCACCATGAACCCACCATCAATTCCTTTCCGTAATTGAGACCTCCCCAAATCCTGCATTCTTTTGCGGTTTCGAGGATCTGCTGGGCCACCCCCTTGGAATTTGACTGCCTAGCCTGTTCGAATAAGTGGCTACCTGTAAGAAATCGATGGTTTCTGCTGGCCCCAGATTCCAGATTCCAAAGGTAGCAGAGCCTGGTTCTTTCATTTGGTTAAAGGCCCGGCCTCTCTTTCGAATAGTTGTATAGCCTCAGCACTAACCCACCAAAAGCCTAAGTCCCCCAAATCTTTGAGATTATTGAAGTTCACGGAAACCCTGAATCCCAAACCTTGTACAGGGATCCTGCTCGAGCTACCCTTTTTTAATTTGTTTGCCCTGCTCGAATTGCGAATAAGCGTGTATATGACAAATCGATGGTTTTGGGTGGCCTCAAAATTTTGGGCTCGAAAGGTAATAGAGCCCAACTAAATCCAAAACCCGAAGCCCTGGCCCTCATATTGGTCAAGGCTTGCCTTTGAAGACTAATGTATAATGCTTCGCCGGATTTCCGGGCAGGTTTAGGGTTGCACCCCCAAATCTCATTTGGGGTCCACAAAAATGTTGTCAATCTTTTCTTCCTTGCAGGCGCCACCATTAATCAGGATTCAGGAGTAATGTTAGAGGGGTGCGGGGTTTTGAGTAGTGGGGGGAAGGTGGTCACATAAATCCTCACCACAGAGACACAACCTTCAAGTCAGCTGTTCCAACATCATTTCAAGGGTTACGGAATGTGCAGCTCGAGCGGTTTGGGGTTTAGGGCCCTAAGCCCTATAAACCCTAAACCTGACTTGAGATCTATAGCTTACCAGTTGCACCTTCAACCAAAGAGTCCTGGAGACGAGGCCATGGCTTAGGCACTGATACTTGAGTTACTGGTGGTTAGTAGAGAATGAGGGAATAAGATTCCGATATAGCCCCCATATAATGGATTCCATTTGACTCCCTTACAACTAACCAGCAGTAAGTGAAAGAAGGGCATTCCAAGTTACAAAGCTGCGAAGGGAAACAGCGTCACAGGCTCGCAGCCGAGACTTGCAAGCAACCTGCCTGAACCCCAAAAGTATGTAGAATAATGGCCTTTTTGGGCTATATTTAGGGGTTTTGGGCGATTATTTTACGTACTTTTGGGGTCCAGGTAGACCCCAAACCCTACACCTGCTTCCTGGACGGTTGCGACGAACCGGATTTGTTCAACACGGAAGCATACAAAATCAGGCATACCCTCTTAGGGGGGCCCTAAACCTTAACCCCAAACCCTGTACCCTATAAGCCCTGTAAGCCCTGAGGTAGAGTATTTCCATTTCCTTTTTGATTCTATGAGCTGCCAGGCCCGTCCTGTGCTTGGCAACCCAGGCAGACTAAGTGCGGGGGCCTGAGGCGTGTTGTTTTTTGTGGTGGGAAGGGGGGTTAGGATGTAGGGTTTGGGG
>CAJNIZ010046955.1:18889-38064 GCA_905231905.1 Symbiodinium pilosum | reverse complement strand
AGCTGGCGCCTAAGCGCGCATTCGTACAGCGCGCACGGCCGTAGCAAAAGAGCCCTACAAAGCGAGCAATCCTGTTGAAATGAAATTCACAGGGGTCCATGCGAGTTTGGAGAAGGGTGTGAGCAAGACTTAGAGGGTCGGGGGACTTCGTAAGTAGCTTTAAACTGTGGATGCGCGGGGTTGTGTTATGGTTTTTAGGGGTCATAGGTCTACTTGCGCAATTCCTCTAACCCTCCAAGTAGGGCCTCACGGTAGACAGGCGCGCTTTGCAAACCGCGTGGCAGCTGCATGTGAGGAGGCCGCGCTCAATCACCACCTGGTGCTTCATAGGGGCTTGAAAGTGAAATGGGAGCTGCCATGTTACTTAAGGTTTAGGAGACGGGTAGGGAATGGAGGAGAAATAGGGTAGTTTCTCAAAATTAGGGTACCCCAATACAGATCCCAATATACTATAGTCCTTACTATAGGGACCCTCAAAAAGGTACCCTTAAATTTGGGAAACACCCATAGAAAGCTGCCAGTTGCTCTTGCCGTATCTCCGAGGCGGGGGCTTCTCGGGGACCTCCCGTGGTTTCAGTCTCAGGCGCATCCGTCATCAGACCTTCATTGTGGAAGCCCTAGGGGCGCTCGTTTGGGGACTTCCTTAAATTCACTATAGTATGGGCCCTTGTACGTGGCTTTTTATAGTATGTTCTTATTGCAACACGGATTTTACATAAATTCCTTCCATTTGAGAAGGGTAACTTAGGCCAAATCTGATACTTGGGGTCCTCATATTCGGAGAGCATATGAGCTACTATCAATATGAGGCTTACCAATCGACCGTAAAGGGTGGACATAGGTCTGGTAGTTCAGTATAGCCCCTACCATATTCCGTAACAGGAACCCATGTCCCATTAACTATAGGGGAAATATTGACTGCAACACTTTTGGAACCCAAGGGAACCTTGCTTCGAGAGACCTTTGGAAGTCCTTAGTCACGGGTGGCTCTTGTAGGGTTTAAATAGGGTTCAGATTTTTGGGTATCCGTTTCGATTGGATAGTAAAGACCAACTTGGAAGGCGGTGCTACCGACGCACTCGTACCCATGACTGCTACTTCTTTGCCACGGAGGCCATCGTGAACTTTGGAGCCTGTCCGGGTGTTGGTCATAGGATTCTGTCCCTCAGTTGCACAGCTTGATCTCCCGCGACTGTTCTACAGACATATGTCCCTGCGATGTTTTTTGCCCCATACGGCTATTTTTTCGAACCACGATCGTAAATTTTTACGCTTGTGCAGGGCTCGGGTCACTGCTCTGCCGCTCCCTGCAGCACGAGACTCGGCTTGCAAGACCATGTAGGGAAGAAAACAATGTGGACATCACGGAAAGAATGCTGAACAATTCTGCCTTTCAACGCAAGCCTGAGCTCGTTTGGACATGCAGTCCGTAGCTCTCTCCGATTCGCCCAGTCAATGTAGCCACCTGTGTTTTTTCAGGAGATTTGCATTCCTCCTTCAGCCACGTGAACGTGCTGTTCTCGCGGCATAGTTCCTGGGGCTGCAATGTTGGAACTCATCAGTTCTAGATGAGTTCGCAAAATCATTCTACAGCAGCCTTGCCCTTTGGAGTCCCTGAAGCCATTCTTGACCTTCAATTTAGGAGTTCACTTTATAGCGCACATGTGAGCTTCAAGGTGCTCTTGGCATACAGGGAAGTATGGTGATGTGTTTGTATTGCACATCCGCAGAAACTTGACAGGGAGTTTTGGCGAGCACGCACATATGACTTAACATGACACGTTCATTGCGAATTTGACATGTCAAATTTTGTCATCTCAATTCTTGGCTTTGAGGCCTCCATCAGGTGGACCCCCCACCCCGCAATAGTGACTATAAGGGATAATGGTGATTACAGGGATAATGGTGTATATGTTCGGGTCGTCTCTTATTCTATTCTTTACCATGACAGGGTGGGGGTCCTCCATCATCTTCAAATCTAGGTTCTAAACCCTATACTCCATATATGCGGCGCTTTGTTCCTGGTGAGCCGTTCATGTGTTTGGATACGCTTACATATAATTCGCTTAAGTACATGCAGACATGCATGCTACATACATATCCCCACGGTTTAGGGCTTCGGGCTTAAAGTCCTTGATCCCTGCTCAAAGGCCTCCACACCCTGTCCGCCCTCCTGCGCGGCGCGCTGGCTGGGCAGCTCTTGGCGACTGTCGAAGCGCTGAGAAGTCCATTGCCAGGGCCCCATTGCCTGATTGTGGCTGCAAGGATTATATGCTTTTTTTTTTTTAAGGAGGGGTTATGGAGGTTATGGCGGAGTATATAGGTATGTCTCCAGTCTATGTTACCTTAGAAGAACAAACCAGCAGAAGTCGAATAACAAGATGAAAGCAGCAGCCAGGGAGTCAGCGGAAGGGTGGGTGTGTTGCAAGAAGAAAGCAATTTTCAGAGTCACATGAGCTATACTCTAGACTCCTGCTACGGGTTATTTAGGGGAGCATATAGGGGACTATTATATAGGTTATTAAAAGGGATACCACTGTAGGAGGACATTATAATCCCATATGGTAGTTTCCCTACATAGGGGACTCCGTTATAGACCCCAAATGCTATAACCCCCAAAATGTTACCCCTAAATTTGGGAAACCCTAAGCCCTAAATTGTAGCTTCCATTTTCTTTTCCATTATCCCTGTGTAACCCCAATATTATCTGCATTAACCCCTTTTTAAAGGTGCCCCTAATTTCGGGAACCCACATCAGGCCCGGCCTGCTTCAACCAGTGCAGCTGGAATCCGTGGCCTTGCCGTGGAGCGGACAACGCTTGGTGCAGGCGGTCCAAGTACCCAATGAGGGTCCCTTCAAAGCAGATACGAGGACGTGTAGGGTTATATGGGGACATCTAAGGTGTAGGTTTTTAGATTTGGGGTTCGGGTTCCGAGTAGCCAAAAGGTAGGCTGTTGAGACTTCGGCAATAGCGTTTTTTGTGCAGGGTTTGGGTAAGTATGTGATTATTAAGTATTCGGACCCTTAGGGGCACATACAGACGGATTTATTAGGTTATACAGGGAGCAGATATAGAGAACAGTAACTTGATCTTGGTAAAGGGATTTGGTGCTGTTCGGATGTTCGGACAACGCGGAAGGGGGAGTGGATCCCTGCAATAATCCCATATAGCTACGTGTTGCCAGGCTGCCAAGCAGTGAGACCCATTGAAATTCTGCGGTTTGTGCCAAGCCTCAATCATCAAGCATAAGCCCTTAAACCCTTAACCTTAATTAATCTGCATGTAGGCATTGCCTGGAACCTCAGATGCTTTCATTTTGGGTCTTACCCCTCAATTAGGAGCTATAGCCAACTGAACAAGAGGTAATTCGAAGCCTCAATGAATACCTCATATTTGTTCTGGCATGCTTTCAGCACAATGTACCGCAAAGCCGAGTTCTAATATAAACCAGCTCATTCATTGCAGCCCCCATATAAGCCTGAGATAAGCTTCGCTTCGATTTCATTGCGAAACCCAATACAGCATGCTATAGCCATGCAGTATCTGGTGCTGTTTTCTGTTAGTTTGTCTCTTGTGACCGCAGGTCTAGCTATCAGTGTCACTTGCAAAGCCCGTTTGGGTGCTATGGGAACATGAAAGGTCGGCCAATCCGCTGTTGCTTCTTTTGCCCCATGTGCAGATGCCTCATATTACCTCCACTGCATTAAAGGGCAACTGAGGCAGTTGCCACATAAAATATTTGAGAGGTCATTTTAAATTGTTTTCATGCAAAGGCGGTAGCAGCAGAAGGAGCATCAAGTACGGATATTGAAGAGCAATGCCTGGACATCAACCTGACAATTTAAAAGTAAGCCCCTCTGCCATCAAACATTTTCTCACCAAATCCAAAGCGGAACCTGAGGCATGGGAATTCCTGTTAAGGGGGATACTGGGATTTTAGACCCCAAAAACCCTAAACCCTGAACCCTATCATATAGGGGTGATTAAGGGAAGATACTAGAAGTTTAGACTATAGCTCATGTGAAGAATGGATTTTTGCAGGTTGCAGGCTCCGCGATGTCGGTGCTGGCACCGGATGCGCCAGTCTCGCAGATTCCTCCGGGGCAGGCGCTCATTGAGTTGAAGTTTTGGTTTAGGGCTCAGGGTTTTGGGTGTTAGGTGATTGCGACATGGGGTTTAAGGTCCTTGAAAGGGGTAAATTGAGTATTAAATTGGGTTTAGGGTCCTTTACAGGGATATATTGGGTTCTATTGGGTTTAGGGTCCTTTGAAGTCAGGTTCAAGTGAGTGAGCGTCAACTTGAACAGAAGCTGGAAAGTGACATCTGGGATCATGCAATGAGTTATAGGTATTTTAGGGTTGGGAGCTACGTGGGGAAAGGCAGAGTCACCACCAGGTACTATCCTTCAAATAGCAGCTTATCACAACTACTGCATAGAGGGTAGTATTCTGCCAGATGCTGGGGAAACTGTCTCCGACCTCACCCGACCTCATCCCAACTGTGGTTGATATAGAAACTTGCCCCAAGTGGGCTGAATTTCAGATTCCGGTTGTATTGCAAAAGGCCAGAACATGCCTACCCAGATTCAAAGTGACTCCTGGCTGGCAAAGCTTTTGTTGCAGCGTGTGAAGTCCCCTTGGAGTCACTCTCCGCGGAGGTATATGCAACCAAGCTGCTGCACGAGCCCGGTTCCTACAGCAGTGTGCTTGCTCCTGGGTATTAGGGTTTAGGTTTTAGGGTTTTGGCTCCAAAAAAAGTAAAAGGGGTCCCTCACCTAACTTGGCCCAAATACTGCGGTCCTTGTCGTAGGGGCCTTCAAGAGGAACCCTAATTTCGGGAAGCCCCTACATGAGTAGTGTTTTATTTTGGGATAATATGCATGGTACCCAATATATAGAGGAAGATCATTTCCTCCTTCTGGATATAGTCTTCTGGGTAGAGTATTTTATATACAGAAAATAACCTTACTGTAGTATTTTTATATACAGACTAACCTTACTTCGTTCAACCACCAGACAAAGGGCTATAGTCCCCCTTCAGTAGATAGAATATGGAATTGGCCTCTATCATAATAAGATGCCTAATATACCCCATATGCTATCCACTTAAGGGGGACCCTAAACCCTAAACGGTGGTTTCCATTTTCTTTTCCATTATTGCAAGATAACCCCTATAATCCCTATATCTACTTAAGGGGGACTATACACCCAAAGAGCTGAGGCAGTCTGCATATTCTATCTACTTAACGGGGACTATACCCCATATACCCCATATTCCCTAAACCCTAATACCCGAAACCTCAACTATACTCACATGGATGCGGAGGCTCGAGGATGGTGCTCTTCACCTCTTCCCTGCCCCAGACTCAGGAGGCCTTGGTGGGTAGCTCCCAATTTAGGGGGTTTAGGGTTTAGGCTGTTATACAGGGATAATGAAAAAGAAAATGGAAACTACTATATTGTAGGGTACAGATTGGGTTCATATTGGGATAATGGAAAAAAAGAAGAAGGAAGCTACTATTGTATATTGGGGTTATATAGGGATAAGGGAAAAGAGAATGGAAGCTGTTACTTAGGGTTTAGGGTTTAGGGTTGTATGGGTAGTTCACGAAATTGGGTCCCATTGTTTTGGTATCCCTAAATATTAGGTGCCGTAATATAAAGTATAAGCAAAAGGGTCCATAATTCTGAGAACAACCCAAGTAGATTGGAACATGTGAAGATGCAGGCACCCTCAACGTGATGTTGCTGGAGGACAGTTGGGACCTTCTAAGCTAATCTTTTGGGCTAGCAGGATATTGTAGGCAGAAATTCAGAAGCCACTTGCTGAAGATGTGCTTGCAAAACACCAGAGAAGAGGAGCCACGCCCCATCAAACGCCAGCCCGAGAGCACGTCGAGAGGAGAGGCCGGTGCAGACTCGCCATGTCCATGCAAGCCTGTCCATGTACCGTGTGCTGCAGAACTTCAATCCCAAAGACGTCATGGATTGTAGCAAAGCGGTTGTCGGAAGCTCAGCATCAGTGGCGAAGCGTTGTCCCAGATCTCCTTTGAGCAGGATGCGTGAGGGCAGCATTTTTCAGCATGTTTCCTCGCGCACGGGCCTCTCGACTAGGCAGGGTCGTAGGCAGCTGACCGTGCGACCTTTCCAGTCCGCGGCCATAGCTGGTGGTGGCGCCGACGACACCGCCGCTTCCTTACTCTGCTTCGTGCCAAGCGTACCGATCTGCAATGCGGCAATCATGGGGTAACCTGCTGAATCCCTATATAATATAGTAGTTTCCATTTAATTTACATTATCCCATTATAACCCCAATATACTCCCTAATTATAACCCCAATATTACCCTCTAAGCTTGATGCTTTGGTGCGTTTGCTTCGACTTGGGCTCAGGTTGCTTCTCTCCTGGCAGGGGCTTCATGGTTGGGAGCAACCCCGGTTGAGGTACGGTACCCCAGCAAGGCGTGGTCGAAGCCTTCCATACGCGTGAGACCAGGACAATTCCGAGCAGTCCCATGCCAGGCCTGTTTCGTCCAGCTCCCTGCAAGTTCCATTGCGCAGGACAGCTCGGACAAAGCTCGGATAGAATTCAAATTCTTGTCCCCCTAACTAGTGGGTCCGAGGCAGGCAAGCTGATGCACACACCCTTGTGAAGAAAACAGGAGAGGTGTGCAGTAAAATGGAATGTGGTGCTAATTGGAGCATTCTGTCCATGGGCTTGGACCCTAAGTGTGGGGCATTTATGGATGCCTCGTCTCCTGACAGTCGCCTGGCCGCGTGTTGGCTGCTCTCTCCGTGCCTGGCCCACAGGTTTGTGTCGCTTTTTTGGGTGCGGGGGTGCAGGGTTGGGGGAGGCGTTAGGGTTGAGGGTACGGAGTGTGCGGTTGAGGGTTTGAGAAGAATGGTTGAGGGATCACGTTAGGTGTACCCCAAGCCACCAAGAATCCAGAACAATGCACAATATAGCAAATGAAACAATCACAATTCGCATAATAAGGACAAGAGAGATAACAGCAAGAATACCACAATAATAATAAGAATGACAAGAACATTAAAAGTAGCAATACTAAAAGTAACAGTACTAACAATTATAACAGTTGCAGCTAATGACGTACGATATTGCGGCCACAAAGATGCTGAGCGGGATCTTGCAGCAGCATGTGGATTGTTCTCTTTAGGGATAGGATTTAGGATTCAGGGTTTAGGGTTTAGGATTCACGGTTTAGGGCTTAAAGTTTAGGGTTTAGGATTTAGGGTTCAGGATTTAGGATTCAGGGTTTAGGGCTTAGGGTTTAGGATTTAGGGTCTAGGATTTAGGGTTTAGGGCACTTTGGCACCTAATATTTAGGGCTACCAAAATGGGACCCTAAGTTTGGGAAGTACCGATGTGCCCACCTACCAGAGTCATTAGGGTTTAGGGTTTAGGGTTTAGGGATGAAGGTTGAAAGCCCCAAATCGCCCACTCCCGGCAACACCCCACAACAAGAAGCAGGAAAGCACTCAAGTGGAGGATTCCCAAAATTAGGGGTACCCTTTTTGGGGGTCCCCATAATAAGGATTATAGTACATTGGGGTCTATAGTGGGGTCGCCCTACTTAAGGAAACTACCAAGTACCGTGAAACCTATACCCTAAACCACGTGGTCATGACCCATATCCCCCTGTACTATACTCACCATCGTAGATGACTGATGCCCCTAAGCCCTAAAGCCCAATACCATTCCAGTTTCCATCTTGTTTAGGGTTTAGGCTTTAGGGTCCATTTCAGTCTCCATCTGTGTATCCGGCATGGGGGTAGTACAGCTACCTAGCTACAACCAAAGAGGGGTAGGTTTGAAAATGCTCTTTAACCCTTATTACCCTTAATCCCTATATAATCCTTGTAAAGCCATAAAAACCTAATTTTGATAGGGGCCCCAAATCTACCCAACCTAAACCCTGAACCCCAAACCGCAAGGAAAGCCACGCACTCCGTCCGTCGTATTGGCTGGGCACGCAACTCAGTGCTTCCCCATGACGCTAAGGGCTGACGTAATGTAGCTAGAGATCTTGGGTTTAGGGTTTAGGGTCTAGGAGGTTCTAGGGATCTTGTAGAAGGGTACATGGGGGCCATATAGGGTTTAAGGTTTAGGGGTTCTAGGGATTTTTATGTAGGGGTGCATAGGGGCTATATAGGGATTCTTACAAGGGTACATAGGGGTTGTACAGGAATGAATGTAAAGGTGTATATTCAGACATTATAATGGAGCATCAAGAGGAGAAGATATTGGAACATGAAATGGAATATGGGTTATACACAGGTTTATAGGGAACATGGAATAGAGGGTCCTAGATAAGTACTACGACAATTTTCAGATCCGTTTGAGGTACCCCCTAAACCCTAAACCCTAAACCCAGTATATAAGGAACCTGGAACCATAATGTTCTTTGGGCAGCGATGAACTCAGACCAGTGATGGATGCACATTTTAGGGGTGTCCGTGCATTTGGGGTCCTGCGGACTCTGTAGTAAGGATTGCAGTAATTAGGGTCCATAGGCCCCCTCTTTGCAGCACTTTCAGCTTTCTAGAGCTGTGATCTTGCATAGATCTGCCAGAAGGACGGCATTTGACTTCTAATGCCGCTACTTGATTTCACTCGAAGTCTCCACCTATCAGGATCACTTTGTCCGGCCCTGGTAATATATACCAATCCCAGTTTGCGCGTATGCTGTGTCCCTTCACGAACCCTCAAGCGGCTCATCTCCACAGATGTTATACCGCCAGGCATGTAAAATCACCAAATCCCTCCCCCTTAAATGGCTAGACCCCGCACCCACGAACCCTAAGTCACTGACCCTTAAATATCGAAATCCCTAAATTGCCACCCCTCCAAACCCCTAAGTCCCGACAGCCCTAAATCCCGAAATCCCTAAATTGCCATCACCCCCAAACCCCTAAAACCCGACGTAAATCCTCAACCCTATAGCCCTAGATCCTAAACCCTAAATTCAGGCACAGTGGCAGCCGGATCCCGCACCTGCATCTCGGCTGCCTGCAGTGGAGTCCAAAGTCAGAGTTCGGGAGGAGTTAGAGTGGTCCCTTCAAGGGGGTTATAGGCATAGGGCTATGTAGGGTTTTTATATAGGGGAAAAAGGGTTTGGGGTTTGGGGGCAGGGTGTCTCAGTGAGGGGGTTCGTTGGTGCTGGAAGCACCCAGGCGCACCCCGACCTGCATGAGCCCACCCCCGCTGGCGCTCCACCCTTGCCTTGACCTTAACGGGTGCAGGATTCTCTCGCACTCTGACAGCGCTCCTGTCTCCTTATTTGTTTGCCCCCCCCTCTATTTCGAGATTGGGCCTTGCCCGGAGGCTTTCAAGCCATGAGCCAGTTGGACGTGTCCAGACTGTACGGGTGCAAGGTTTGGGTTTGGGTCTAGCTCGAGCCATTAGTTTTCTTAAGATGGAGGGGCCAATGGCCAAGGACGATACGGAGCTCTGACTGGAGGTCTCGTAGTTGCGGGGAGAGGAGAGAGGCCGTGCCTTGCTTTCGAGGTTTTTGGAGGTGCAAAAGGTTTTGGGAGGCCCCCTAAAGGCCTTGGGAGGCTGAAAGGGGAGGCCCCTGAAACGTGTTGGCTTGTTGTGGGGGCTTTGCCTTGAGCCGGAATTCTTGAAGTTGGTGGCTGGGAGGTCTGGGGGGCCTGGAAGGATTTGGGAGTCTGGGAGGCCGGGAGGCTTGGAGGTCTGCAAACCATGCTAAAGGTTCGGCAGGCCCTGACAAGCCTTGTGAGGAAGGTTTTGGAAGGCCCTGCAAAGCCTGGGCCTGGGAGCCTCACCTGGAAAGTTCAAAAAAGAAGGTTGCACCGGGCCGACCTGACTCGCCAGCGGCCTGCCGGGCCCACCGCGCAGCTCACAGCTGCCTGTGGGACTGGGAGCTCTGTCGCCCGCCGGAGGGCTTTGGGCTGCAGAGCTGCCTCGCCTGCCGGCTTCGTTGCGTTCGCATAGCTCAACGGCCCCGGGCTCACTCAGTTTTCGGTTTAGGTTTTGGGGCTTCGGGTTCAGGGTATGGGGCTTTCGGTTAACTGTGTATCCAGACATTACTTTCAAAGTGAAGAGTAGGTATGATTGGGATTACAAGTGGGAGCTCACTAGATATGTCTTGTTACATCTCCAAGTGGGGTCGGTATTGGTACCTTAAGCATCAAGGAAAGCTGCAGGTGCGTAGTTATCATTTGGGTACTTTGTAAGGAGGCCTAGATACACCTCACATAGCCCCATTACCTTTGCGCAAGCCTTATTTGAGCCTGATGCGGGGTACTCACCTGGTAATTACCCACCTGGGGGCGTCCTTGAAATTCTACCACGTGATCTCTAGACCCCGAGCTGCTCCTAGCACTGCAAATCAGCATGAACTGCCAAGCTATTTAAGATCAAGTTGCTCCGGCCTAGCATGTTCTCTCTTCTGGCATTTCTGAGCGGTGTGCTCGTTTTCTCTGACAAGCTCCCTCTTGATAGTCAGTACATGGATCGCAATATACGGGCATGTTTGGGCGTATACATGCGACCCTCGTTTCCTTGCAAAAACAAAGCCCATCGCCTGATCAGGGTCCTATTGTCCGGTGCACGCGCAGGTATGTACATGTTAGGCAGTTCCCCTTTCTGTTCGCGTTAACAGAACGTGCATCGCCGTTGATGCAAATGCTCACCGCTGAGTGTTACCCCAAGCCCTGAACCTCAACCCTACACCCAAAACCCTAACCCTTAACCCTAAACCCTGAGCCCTGACTGAGGCAGGAGATACCGTACACTGTGACGGCTGGCTTGATGAAAGTCTTCCTTTCGTGCCGGGTCCCCACTTGGCTGAGCAGTGTTTTGTGAGTGACAATCACATTCTCCTTTTGTTATAGTATTTGATGTGATACATACATATATACATATATCGAATATATATATATATATAGAATATATATATGTATGTATGTATGTATGTATGTATGTATGTATGTATGTATGTATGTATGTATATATGTGTTTAGTTTAGCCACCACCAAGACTTGCAGCACTCTTATCAGTATTGTTTGTTCTCGCAGCAACCAAAAGCCGTGCACCTGGCATGACAAAAAACTGTCATTTAGACGTTGTGAGCCTCGCATGTCTACCCTGGAGGACGCTTTAAAGTTAAAAGGGTGTATAGGGGTAATATATGTAGGACCATCTAGGAATATATTGGAACTGGCAAAGAAAATGGAAGCCACTACAGATGCTGACTTTGAGCAGTGAAGCAAGCCACCCTGACAGGTCAGTGGTCCTGCACACGCCAATTTTGGCAAGTAGGATTAGGGGCCTTAACGTCACTACTATGATCCCTTGTGGTCGCTCTTGGTGAAAGGGGGGATACCTACTGAAGGTTTAGTTTTCGTATTTGGTGCTTAGCAGAGGGCTCTCAAATCCTGAAATGAGGAGTGAATCTCTACTCGAGTGTAATTAATTGATTACATGTTATAGCTACACTGAAAGCTTCTACGTCTGCTATATTTTGGTCCCCTTCCGAGGGCCTGTGTATCCAGGATCCTGTTCATACAGGAAGAGCCGTTGCAACCCCATTTAGGACACATAGTCCGCATAGTCTGATGAACTTTGCAAAAACCAGCGAGATTCTTCCAACACCATACTCGCAAATCCAGCCAGACACAACCAGTTCTATACTGCCTTGAAAACCATTCCAGCTGGAACACATAGTCCAAAGCATCCTATGAAACCTGGCCACCGCCCTAAGCAAAGGTCCTGGCTGGGGTCCATTGTGCAGCCGGTGAGATGTAGTCTGCCAGCAGGCAAGGGCGTTCATTCGGGTGTTTCCATGCAACAGGGGGTCCGACCTTGTTTCCTTGCAGATAGCCAGAATAACATGCACCGCTACCGGAACCGGCAACGCCAACGGTACCCACGCCACCCACTGGGACAAATTGAAGCATGCGTGGGGATTGAGTCAAACGTCTCTGTTCAAGACCTGATCCTGACTGTATCCCCCTTAATAATGGAGAATCAAATGGAAAAGAAAATGGAAAATGAAATGGAAACTAGGGAATATATGGGGTAATATTGTGGCTAGCTTTTGTTCACCTTGCACCCGAAACATGCTCGGCTCAAGATTTGCAGAACAAATCTTTGTGGATCGCAACGACCTTTTTTGAAGTTACGCGATGGAGCAGCTCGCCAAGATGTGTCTTCGGAAGGGCGTTAGCCTGGCAGACGTCGACAAGTTTCAGCAAACCTCGCTCTTCTATGCGGCCGCACGAGGTAACTAAACACTATAATAGCAAAATTCCTTCTGAATCGCGGTATGGAGATGAACTTCAGATAGAAATGGAATGAAGCCACAGTTTTTTCATGCACATCGCAATGGCCATGCAGAAATGGGCCAATTTCTACTCGAGCTTGGAGCCTTGCTTGACGTGAAATCATCCCCTGGCACAACTCCACACGCAATGCTACTTGTAGCAGATTCGCAGCTAGAGCTGCCGCAGATAACACGACAACGCAAGGCGACTGCCTCACCAGGGTCCACGGTGCCTCAGCAGGCGCTTTGCTTACCAAGTGAGAACTTGGAAAGGACGTCAAAGAGCCCATGCTGCCGAGCGAGTCTGTCAAGGCCCCGGTCGAGAACAATGTCCCTTAAGTAGATAGAATATTAGGGTTATATTGGGGTTATATAGGGATAATGGAAAAGAAAATGGAACCTACTTTATTATAACAGGGTATATATTGGGGTTATAGTTCCTAATGTTTTCAGCCTGTACGAGACTTGTGCCAACCGTCTGCAGCCCTCAGAACAGGAGTTTCAGCGAGCAGTCCATCTGCGTTCGTCACTCGTTCGTCTGTGCCGTGGTACAAGGGTTCAAATCCACAAGTATGTGTGGAGCATCTGGACCCTTGTAACGGGCTTTACACAGGCCCTAGACAGTAAAAAAAAAACGGGCATGCGGTGGCTGCGACTTTGAAACATGATGATTGCTATAAAGCCCTGTTGATATCACCCATCCAACGCTGCAGATTAGTGAATCCAGACGACGGCCTGCGTGACGTAGAAGAACTGGCAAGCGGCGAGTGCACGTCGGCCTTCACGTTGAAGGGCTGCTGCGTGAAAGGAAACAAAACAGATTACCGGGCAAGTGCATGCTAGGTTTTGCTGAGCAGACTCTGACGATTGCAATCTGTAAACTTGACCGGCCACATCAAGGCAAATCCCTCGGGGGACTGCTGCTAAAGACCGCTGAGACGACTGCCAATAACCAAGGCTCTTGCCATCAGAAAGTAAAGCTGAAAGTGTTGGAGACACCGCCAAGAAGTGTTATGCGAAGGCAAGGTTCAAGAACGCCAAGCCATCTCATATATGTTCCCACCACGCGTTTGCATTGACGGCCATTGTTCCCACGTCAAAATCAAGTAGCATGCCGCGTGAACGAGTTGCAGGGAATTTGGAAAATGGAGCAATGGATTCCATTCTCTTCTCCATTATCCCATATCCCTAATATTACCCCAATGGGTACCCATATTTCCAAAAACCCTAAACCCTATATAAGCCCATCATAGTAGTTTCCATTTTCTGTTTTTTTTTGAAGGTTTACAACGCGCTTCAAAAACAGGTGGGGCCAAAGCTGAGCTGCTAAGAACGTTGTTGTCCGTTTCCTGTGTAATTAGGGTTTAGGGTTTAGGGTTTTCTTCGGTCCTTTTTTTGCAAACCACCATTTAGCTGCAAGAAAGGTCTGAGATTGAAATGCAGGGTTGAGAATACATGGAAAGGTCTGAAGCAGTACTTATTGTGATTCCCCCTAGCAAATTTCATCTCCCTTTGGTAGGTAGACGGCTCTAGCGCATGGAGAGAGAGGCATGTGGGTGGTTGGTGCAAAGTGTAGCCAACTTTTTGATGCTCCCTTGTAGGGAGCATGTCCTCATCTTGAGAGTTCTTTCCCAAGAACACACATGTGCAGCAAACTGGATTTTTTCAGGGAACTATTGGTAGCAAGGATTATGACGTTTGCTATCATGCCAGGAACAAACGTACAAGGCAGTGCCCGCAACAGTGGCTCCTTCTGCTAAACCAGGGCAACAGCAGGCACAAAGATGTAAAACAAAAAGGGAAACCGGTCAATGAGCTGGAAGTCTAGATAATAATGCAGAATCACAGCCAACAAGAGGAGTATAGCTAGGCCGACCACACAAATATCACATGATGTAAATGCTCGCAACTGCTACCAGTAACAATATTCATGGTCCAGACGCAGTGCGCTAGTACCAGTCTTTGGTAGACCAGATGAGATAAAATGGAACCAATGTTGTGAAACCGAATCCCCAGATGCGTGTTACAGAAGACACCCCAAGACTCTACTCAATCAAATTACATGGGTCTACAATGGTCTAGATATAGCCAACTACATACAACCTGCAGGCAAATCTGCTACAGTCGCCGAAAATCCTGAAGCCTTGAACACTGAATGCCAAGGTCGGTGGGGCTGAGCACAAACACTTCAACCCCAAATCCTAAACGTCAACACGTAATACACTACCACCATCATTTACTATTAGGGTTATATTGGGGTTATATGGGGATGATGGAAAGGGAAATGGAAACTACTATAATGGGTTTATGGTTTAGGGTTTATTTCCTGTACTAGTACGTTGACGCCTTTCTCAAGGCTAAGCTTTCAACAAACACTGGGATCTTCCAGCACGCCTGTAGGCCGAAGTGTTGCCACGCGAGTGGTGCTCGTCTTACCTCGGAAGTTTATTGGGATGGCTTAGGATCAGGGGGATAATGCAAAAAATGGCAACTACTACATTATATAGGGTATATATATATATATCGGGATAATGGAAAAGAAAATGGAAACTTCTATTTAGGGCTGAGGGCTTAGGGTTACCGGTTTAGGGCCTAGGGCTTTTCTAAAGGCTTTTTACAGGGGTTCTATGGGGTTAGAGATACAAGTATACAGGGTTTTGTAGGGTAGCTAAGGGTATATGGGGCTGGAGGCTTCACAATGGATTTGTCGGGCTTATTTGGCGGTTTCGAGACGTTACGCGTTCTTTGTAGGAGCTCCCTAGAACAACGATTACAATTTTTGTGTGGGGAAGATTGGGGCCTAGGGTTTAGGGTTAGGGTTATATATATACACGCACACACGCCAGGTGACTAAACCTTAAATCCATAAGTTACCCTGAGCATTCACATTCTTCACCCATTTACTCAAATTTCTTGACCCTCCAAGTATACTAGATCTAATATGGATACTGTCCCCACTACTATTATGCGGCATATTTTAGGTGGACCCCCCACCCAGTAATAGTGACTATAATGGATAATAGGGATTATATTCGGGTCCTCTTATATTCCTATTATACCACCATTACAGGGTGGGGGGTCCTCTAAGGCATATTGGGGGCATTAGACTGCCCTGGGGGTCCATGAGCCGGTTCTCAAGTAAGCATGAGAAAGATGACAGCCCTTGATTTGGTTTAGATTAGGGTTTAGGGTTTAAGGGGTTTCTTTGCCGGAGTCGCCACAAGGAGGATTGCAGAATCTTGGCGGTAGATGGTTGTGACCCCCATGTCTGGACATTGACGAACATCATGGGCTCCCCTACTATCCCTCATACCACCCCCCTAAATCCTTGGGCATACGCAATTCACTCAATTTGCTTGGATTGCTTGGCTTGACTAGGTTGAGTGTGGCATAATGGTCCAGAACAAACGCCATGTGCTAGCCCTTTTCGCAGTTCACATCAAACACTTATCTCGTGTTCCTGCCGTGATAGGGATTTGCAAGGGCTCCCAAACCCCTTAAACCATAAACTCCCTAAGCCCCCAAATGAGCAACCTTTCCTAGTTTGTAGACGTCCCTTCGCGGAGGGGCATCTGAAGCGGGTCCCGTGTCCAAGTCAGTTGAATCGGAGTTGCAGTCAGAGGGAAGGACAATCCAAGACAACACCAGGTAATATCTTATGGTCACTTACAGTTATTATTTTTGGATACAACACATGTTTTCCCGATACACCTATCCAGTTTGAAGACTGTATGCAGTCCAGGAGTTTTGGGGCGTGTTGCTGCAAAGGACACACATGATCCTGGCAATCCTAAGCCCTACTTCATTTCCACTCAAAAGGCCTTGCCCTTCCAGTGGAACGTGCTGCCTTTCCTGCCGCTGGACATTCGTTTGGCGGAGGCAAGGCGATACTTAAGCTACGGACTAAATTTAGGTTGGACGGGGATCTATATGGGGACTATATAGGGTTTTTGGGGGGACCTACTAAGGGATATGCTACAAATTCAGTCCAGGGCTCAATTGTTGTCATGAACTGCAGCGACCTGTAGTCAGAAGAGTCTTCAACTGGCCTGACCTTGAGGCCCACACTTAGAATTGACGTATTCGTATAACGATAGTTAGGGTGGTCACAGCCCAACTTTGTAATTTCACATGTAAAAACCAGTTGATTCCATGATATAAGTACTGCTGGCTGCATGCATCCTCAGGTTTCGGATTAATATCGGTGAGTGCATATGTGAGCTATGTATGTCAACTCCCCATTTTGCGCAGGGACCTCGCAAAGAAGGCGAAGATGAGTGGAGCAGACCTCAGACAGGAACCAAAGCAGCTGCGCTTGCACACTTTTTTGTCCATACGTGCATAGCTCTTCACATGTGCAACTGCTTCCTCTGAGAGCTGAACAAGTGCTTGCACTCCACACCAGACGTTGTAACAACGTCTGGGTTCGCAGTGCGTGTATTCATGTTTCAGGGTCTCGGAAATTGTCAAAGGGGAGGGTGCGAGTTCCATGGTTCCTTCAGAAGGAAGACAATTCATACAATTCCAATTTGCAAAATGGCTCGAGGCACGCAGTGGCTTGAGAGCTCGAGAGGCAAAGCACACGTTCCGGACATCAGGTCGAGGGAGCCATAACCGAGGCCGAGGGAGTCATCCGCAACGAGTCTGGTTACATCACCCACACGGGCAAAAAGGACTTCGGGCCACTGGAGTTCACCGGCAAGATTGGGGGTGGGCTGAGGTTGGACTTGCGGCGGCGGCTGCCCTTGTACGTGAGCGACTGGACGGACGCCTTCAAGGCCGAGAACTTCCAGAAGTCGGTGTCGTCCATTTTGTACTTATTTATTGCTGCATTGGCGCCGGCCATCACTTTCGGGAGCAGGTTCTTGGATGGCACTAACGGCCAGTTTGGAGTGCTCGAGATGATTTGTAGTACAGCAATTTCAGGCGTGCTGTTCTCCACCTTTGCAGGGCAGCCCTTGTCCATTTTGGGAGCAACAGGCCCCTTCCTGGCCTACACGCTGGTGGTCTACGATTTGTCTGTTGGGGCGGACCTTGAGTTTCTTCCGTTTTACTTCTGGACTTGCATGTGGTGCTCGCTCTTCACAATCCTGGTGGCGGTCACTGACCTGTGCGCCTTGATGAAGCACGTGACCATGTTCAGCGAGGATATCTTCGCTGGCCTGATTTCGCTTATCTTCATTATCGACGGAGTGAGGCCCATCATCGAGAACTTCACGGAGAACAAGATGACGCTGACCAGTGCTATGTTTGAGGCCTTGCTGTTCATCTACACATTTGGCCTGGCGACTTACCTTTCTCACTTCCGGCGAACGCCATGGATGCTCCGGCCAATCCGAAATCTCATGGCCAACTTTTCCGTGACTATTTCCCTGGTGACGGCCTCTGCGCTGGCAGCCATCTACTCAAGCGACACAAACTTGAGGATGCTGAGCGTTGATGCAGACTTCTCGCCCAACCTGGTCTTGTCAGATGGAAGCAAGCGGCCTTGGATTGTGAACCCAGCAGGCATCGATCGCCCCTTCCCCGCTTGGGGCATCGGCTACGCAGTACTGCCTGCGATCGGCTTTGCTGTGCTGGGCTACCTGGACCAGAATCTGACCTCCGTGATCGTGAATCGGCCCTCGAACAATCTTGCTAAGCCGCCAGGCTGGGGGAGATTCCAGAAGTTTCATCAAGGACTGAGAGAGGTGTACCTGTACGTATGCATATCTGTCAACAATCATAATCAATCACGTTTCGGGTTGTTCAGGGTACCACTGGGCGCATGAGTGGGCCTCCCACCGGCGCGCCTGGGCTGCTGCTTCCCGGCAGCGGTGCGAACGACTCCTGTCCCTGCTCTTCGTGATCCTTGGCTGCTGTGGGACCGCGCCTAAGGATCACTTCGACTACGCCCTCGCCTCTTTGCATTGGATCCACGACTGGTGGGATGATTTCGTCAAGGAGCGCTTCAACTCGAATGCCTGGGCTTGGGACCCCGGGCGGGACTACCTCTCCAAGATCTTTGTGGATTATGGGGGCATCTTTCTGCTCTACCCCCTCGTGATTGGCGTGGCTACCGGCTGCCTCCTCCTGTGCACCAAGCCGGAGGCTGAGGCGGCGAGCTACTTGGACAAGTCTCCATGGCGGCAGGCCCCTTGTAGGGTGTGCAGGCTTGGCCTGCGCTGGAGACGCTTGAGGAAGGGAATTTCGCCTTGGGGGCCACCTCGGCCCAAGAAAAGGCGACCTTTGTTGGCCCAGTTCCGCGGGCTGCTTCGTGACTTCTTCGCCTTCGAGGCTGTTAAGGTCCAGAACAGGCGCTTCCGATGGTCCAAACCTTGGAGGCGCAGACTTCGTTCCAAAGGCTGGCAGGCATTGTGGTTTTTGCTTCGCCAGCGTGCTTTGTGCAAAAAGGGGCCACCTTCTGTGGGTAAGAGGGCTAGGCCTTTTCCAGCGCCTTTGCGGACTATGTGTACTGATCGCATGGTTGGAGGCGGCGATGATTTCCTGGATGGGTTGCAACGCTTTTGCAAGGCATTCAGGGCTGAGAACAAACAGAGCATTGGAAACTTTGATCATCAGATCAAAGCCGTGGAAGACGTGATCTCTAGGGCCAAACGGCAGCCCGGCTTTGACTTCCTTGAGGGCCTTCAGGCCTTCATCGATAAGGAGAAGCGCAACAAGGGCCAAGCAGCTCGCTCTGGGCAATGGCAAGATTGGCGCTCCGATGCTTGGACTGATTGGGGTGCAGCTTGGCCTGCTGAGGAGCGCCAACAAGCTCAGGACGGAGCATCTCTGAGCTGGACCAAGGAAGCTTCTTGGAGCCAGCCCAAGCAACAGGGCAATGATGGAGAGGGCTGGGGCGACTGGCACCAGTCCCGTGCAC
>CAJNIZ010046955.1:1037-17813 GCA_905231905.1 Symbiodinium pilosum | reverse complement strand
AAAATTTTCTCTTCAGGGTACCACTTGGACCTCTTCGTGCGGGGAGCACTCACTCTGCCCGTCTGCGCTGTGCTGGGCCTGCCGCTGTCCGTGGCCTCCACGGTGCCCAGCATCACGCACGTAATCTCCCTGACCACCTACGAGGTGAAGCAGCTGCCTGAGGGGGAGCGCAAGGTCCCGACCAAGGTGGTGGAGCAGCGCGCGACCAACTTCTTGATCCATGTGCCTGGGTTGTCCTTTGGGATCTTCTTGAATTTCCCCCATTGTGTTGTAGAGAACCATAGTAGCAAATAATTTTCAAAGGGCTTAAAAGACAAGAAAGGTGCTGATCGGCTGTGCGCTGTTCCTGGCCCCAGTGCNNGTCTTCTTCTACATGGGCATCGCTTCCCTGACTGGCAACAACCTCTTCGACCGCCTCTTCCTATGGCTCATCTGGGACCCGGCCAAGTACCCGCAGTACCACTACATCCGGAAGCTGCCCATCAGCCGTGTCCACCTTTACACCTTTGTGCAGCTGATTTGCTTGGCGATCCTCTATGGCTTGAAAGCAATCAAGGAAACAAGCGTGGTATTCCCCTTCTTCATGGCCTCCTTGGCCATCATCCGCAAGGGCCTGCGCTGGATGTTCACCGAGGAAGAGCTGCGGCTGCTGACAGCCTGCCGGATGAAGACGACGATGGCGAGGTGTTGAGCCCGGAGAAGCCTGACCTGATGAACCTCGAGAAGCCCGGGGCCGAGAAGGCTGAGGTGGAGACCTGAGCTATCGCAGCTGCTGCAGCCCCACATGTAGCTAGTAAAGCTTTAGGCTTTAAGTTTTTCAGTTCCCTGCAACATTTCCATTGGGCCACTACGGCCTTAGAATAAATTGAATTAATTCGTGATTTTGGTTCTTCGGAACTGGCCACAGCTCCGCCGGGGCGTGGCAAACCCATGCCAAGCTTGCACTGGCCGCAGCGGCGGGCAGACAGTGCCGTCGCGCGGAGCTTGGATTGTTTACAGTGCAGCCCTTATTCGGGCACGATGGCACCGCTCCATAACCCCGTGAGGTTTCTTCGCCAGAGGCGAGCGCCTCCGTGGGTTCCTGTATAGACCGCGGCGCCAAGACTGCTTGTAACTTCGCCGCAAGCGGCGTGGAAAAAACATCTAACTTGACTCGACTTTCAAATCCACAGAAACTTGTGTCGCAAAACCGCATGAATCCCTGAAGTCTCATTGCCAAGACATGACAGCTGAGGTGGCCCCCACTGCTTGTGCTAATAGCTCCCGGCGACGGGAAGGACATGAGGACACAAGACTGGTGCATTCGCGGCATGCGCATAGATCAACAAGGCGCATGCTACAAGAGCTGATTTAGTTGGGACAGTTTTCAAGGTCTTTGATGATGGGGACTGCAGTATCTTGCTCACCCGTGAGGTCAGGCAGCAAAGATTTGCTCGTGGGTCTGGTTGGACCTGAAGGATTGAACTTGGGGGTGACTGTTCTACCCAGATGGCCCAGGCAAGGAGAGAATGAAAAGATCCCTAAACACTAGCCACACCACGGCACCACGACAAGCGTCCTGTTCAATGTTGTTTCGAGAAGATAAATCCGCACATGTATTCTTCAAAAATCATCCGTCCACTAGGGTTCAAGGTTTATAAGGTCTAGGGTAACTATATCAATCTCATCCCTTGAAACCCTAAACCCATCTCAGCCCTAAACCCTAAACCGCCAAACCCTAAACCCTTAAACCCTAAACCCTAAAACCCTAAGGGTTTAGGGTTTTAGGGTGGGCTCTGGAGGATGGCTGCGCTACCCTGGCGGAACAGCACGGAGCCCTGCGGCCCAGAGCTTTTTTCAAACAAGCCTATTAGGGTTTAGGGCTTAGGGGTTTAGGGGCTTAGGGGTTTAGGGTTTAGGGTTTAGGGGTTTAGGGGTTTAGGGGTTTAGGGGTTAGGGTTTACCTGAACCCCGAAAATAGGTACAATCATGCCCCAAAGACCCGAAAAGTTTAAGGAATTAGGGTTAGGATTTAGGAGTTAGTGTTTAGTATCTAGGGATGTAGGAGTTATATAGTGTGGGACTATAGACGGATACATCGGATTTGGAACAGGAACTGGAAACCGTGTAGGGAGTTTATACCAGGATGGTTGCCACCATAATGGTCCTAGATCCCTGGCACACTGAGTGTATTATAGGGTACCTCAAATTGATCCCCACAAAGATAATGGTAACTAGTCAGCCCTCTACAGTAGATCATGTAAAGGAGCTAGAAGGTAGACCCCTCAGTGTGTATCTCCGTACACTGCTCCCTGCCACTCTCTTTGATTGAGGGGCCGCATAGGTTCTAGACCATCAAAAAACCTTCTGCAATGGGAGCGTTATGATTCTGGTTTGGGGCTTCGGGGCTCTAAGCTCTGGGGTTCAAGGACATGTATGGCTAAGGGTTTAGGGCGTAGATGGGTGGTCATGGCCAGACGGCCATAATAGCAGCTTCGTTAGTCCAGAGTTACAGCCCCGCTGCACGAGGTTTCAGCAGCGATAACGGCGATAACTGCGCCAGTTGAATGATCATTTTAAAGGGAATAATGAAGTGGGCATTTCCTAAAGTGGTGTCCCACTAGAAGTGGTGTCCCACTTCTCTTTTTTCCCCCAAATAGTACAATCCTCACTACAAGTGGCTCCAGAACGAGACACCTTTTTTTGCCACCTCCATGTCTAAATTACGATGAAGATGTCGCAGTGATGGTTCTCATGAAATCTTTCTTGTTTAGAACTGCGTTTGTTTAAACTTACACCAAACCTTGAAGCACTTCTTGTACGCGTGTATGGTCGTCCGGAATCTCTTTATCTCCTATAAGGCATGTACTTGGCCGGCTTGGAATCCCCGCTGCAGGATAACGAGAAGCTTGCAGAGTTTGGCTGAAGAATCCCGTCTTAAACCCTAACCCTAAACCCTCTGAAGTTCTACGACATGCAAGCCTCAAACCCAAAAAACCCGAACCCTCAGCGGCCTAAGTGGAAAAAGGAATAGGTAGTTTCCAAACAAAACGGGCCCAATGGAGAGAGAGAGAGAGAGATATATATATATATATAATAAAACCCCAAAGTGCCATGGTGCTTAATATAGGGACTTCCAAAAAGCGACGCTAATGTGGAAACCGCAATCTCCATAAACCACTGTAAACCCTAAGCCGTTCGCGGCGGGTATCTGACCGAGACCTTTTCGAGAATTTTGGAATCCATTACCCCTAAACAACCCCCTTAATCATAATCATAGTAAGCAGATGAACCCCAGGAAGACACCCCCTAAACCCTAAACCCTAAACCCCCTAAACCCTAAGCCCTAAACCATCAACCCTAAGCCCTAAACGCCCAGGTCTGTTTGGCTGCAGACCTGGGCCACGGAGTCGCATCTGACTCGGCTCTGGGTCATTGATGGATATAAGTTTCAGGTCTGTATAGGGATTTAGGGTTTAGGGTTCAGGGTTTAGGGTTTAGGGTTCAGGGTTTAGGGTTTGGGGTTCAGGGTTTAGGGATGTATGGGGAAACATAGGGGTTGTATAGGGATGTATGGAGATCTGGGAAGGTGTATAGGGATAGATGGGGGCATATAAGGATGTATACGGGTCATACAGACATGTATAGGGATAAGTTACCCTATTAATGGAGAATCAAATGGACGTTGAAACGGCAACTACTTTTAAGAGCTTAGGGTATTGAGTTCAGCGTTCAGGGTCGGTGGGAGTGTGGAATGATAGGTCGTTGAAATTGTTGTCCCTGGCTTGGGCATACTAGGGACCTTATTGTAATAGGGATCCCCCAATATCCAACCTTAAAGGGGGTTGTACAAAGGATGATATACGGAAGGATTATAGGGGCTATTAAGGGGGGTACTAGGAGGTAAGACTAGAGCTCATGTAATTCTAGGGAAAATTCTACTAGAACTCCAGACTGAATCTGATATTTGCTGGTACCCTAATGAGGGGAATTTGGGAACCCCAACCCCCAAAATTGGGACCCTATAGCCAACACATAATCGTCATATGAGGTCCTAATTTTGAGGGTTGAGGTTACCAAACTCCTTTTGTGGCCAATAGGGAAACATAGATGTTGAGAGTGGCTATCCAGCAGGCTAGCGGTGGTTGAGGGTTTAGAATGTAATCTATTTCATACCAATTTTCGTAGGTGGGGTCTTAACCCAACGTGTAGAGCAGAGAGTTTCGGGATGGCCTTTTGGGTGGTATGTTATGGTATTCTATAGTATCTTATAGTGTTCTGTGGTCTATTACAGTAGATTGTAGTATATTATGGTGATTTGCCATCATTATTTGAATTAAGGGCCCTTCTTCAGGGTTAGGTTTGAACACAGCTTGTAATTTTTCTTGCCCTCAATCCCTATATTCCCGCAGGAAGCCATAAGAAAACTTGAAAAGGTGCCCAGACCTACCCTAGCCTGGGTACGCTGAAAACGTAGTGGGCCCCATGAAAGACCCCATAGGTTGCCTGAAGGCCTTGTTTCACCCCCCCCCATTGCCCCCCCTAGGTTCCTTTTGTTATCGTTGACCCTAATTAAGGGGGCGCCTAAAAATGTAGTATAGGGGGGGAACCCATCATCCCATTATACTTATATTGATGTTTGTTTTGAAGTCGTAGGTGCTTCCCTGAGGATCCAAAGACCTTGCACAGGGATATGCCTTGATGACGGACGGGTATCATGTGATCGGGGGTTGCATGCGGGTGTTCATCAAACTTTCGGGTGTCTTCTGAACCTTCCCCATGGTGGGGATCCCTACACCTTGGGTTTAGGGTTTAGGGCTTAGGGGGTACACCAGAGGGACCTTTTCAGGGGAATGACAATGCAGGCAGGTTTGTACAGTCGGCCCATGGCCTAGTTACGGTGGATTCTAGATATTCCTGCATGGTCCTAAATACCTTATAACTTGGGTCTTGTAGTAGCATACTAGAGTGTGAGGCATGGGCCTGGGGGTATACGTACTTTGCTGAAAAGATACCGGACTGGAGTGCTCCCTGCAGCTCACCCCAGCCGTCCTCCATGGATGTCCATGGGTATCGCGATTACACGTCCGTATATAATCGCCAATTATCTGGGTAGGCCCCTGGGATATTTAATCTTTTTGTTAATGGCTTTAATAGGGGACCCTAGATATTAATATTTTTAGGTTTTAGGGGCCAACCCAGTTATATCATAGTTTCCAGTGTTTTGTTTGATTCCTGTATTCCCTGCCAACCAGAGGCGAGTACAGGACTGCAGGACTACTGCAGCACGGAGCAGGGTCTTTTTGGGGCTCCGGCTGTAGACGCCTATCTTGCTACCTTTGTCACTGCTGCTCTTCTTGGCGAAGGAAATGCTACTTACTACATTTCAGTACTTGAAGCCCAAATGTAGGGAAAATAATGGCCCAAACTGCTTAAAAAACAGCCCAAAAGGCCATCATTCTACATACCTTTGGGGTTCAGGTAGTAGAAGGGCAGCAGAAGTTCAAGCACAGTACAAGTGTTTACCCCACTATCGATGTCATCATGCTCACTGCAAAGGTCAGGTCAAGGTTCTCAGTGTATATGCATCCACGGACTTTCAGGTTTTCTGCATGCTGGAGCCGACCGCTGCCCTTTTGGCCCAAGGCGGGCTTTTCTGATTGATGGCAGTCGGGCATCTGACCTTGCTGTCCACGTCAGCGCCCGTGAGCCTAGAGGGACGCAAGGATAGCGCGCGGGAACATTACATGGACCTTGATGCCATCCGGGCTGTGCGTCCAATCCCACCCATCCCCGAGGAGCTCCCATGGCCGCGCTTCCTTCGGGCGCCGAGGCGGTTCCGTTCCTCAAGAGGCTCCTTTTGTAGTGATTCCTCCGACGGACTCTCCGATGATTTCCAGATTCGTCTGGGTCCATGCACCATACCGGGAAAATTGGAGAAACTGCGCCTGAGTCGTTCGGCCATATCCTCCGCAGCAAGCTGTGAGAGCTACAGGTCGTGTATAAGACTCAGCGACTACATTCGGATCAAGTCTGTAGCTCCAGATGGATTCTTGGCTCGAGAGCTCTGAAATTAAAGACCCTACACGGCTGTGGAGCCATAATATTCAGGCTTCTACCCCCATGTATTACTCATTTTCTTACCGAGGTTGAATCCTTGTTTGAATCCGGAACTTGGTCGACAACTCTCTCAAAACAATCCTGGGGGAACCTTCGTACTGACTCATAGGAGATCCCGAAACTCTCCACACGATCTTCACTTTTTTTGGTCCTTCACCTACCCCTTTTCTTGCATCCTGCGCTGCAAAGGCATGTCGATTGAGCGCCGGAAGCTAAACCCTAAACTACAAAACCCAAAGATCATAGGCTGTATTCTTGTGTTGCCACATTGGTTCCGTCATCGCGAAGGCTACATTTGTCAGAAGTTCTTGTATTCTCATTTGGGTTGGAGGCTTAGGGTTCACAATCTCGCATCCTATTCTCATCTGAGCTATAGTCTAAACTCCTGGTATCCCCCTTAATATCCAGTATAATAATCCCGTATATAATCCCCTATATACGCCCTTTTAAGGAGTTTAGACTGTAGCTCATTTGAGCGATCATCAGTGCATTGACTTTTGTGTTTTCACGCGAGGGATGAAAGTATTCCTGACATCGCTCAGCCATGCAAGCATCTGAGTTTTTTCATATGGGGCCCTCAGTATCATGACTTGATTCTAGGGACCCCCACCCCCCTAAAAGGGATCCCTGAACTTTTGGAAGCTCCCTTTTAGAGAGTGGTGGTAGTTTGTCAAGCTGAGGAACCCCTAACCTTCCAAAACATACAAGACATAGTTCGGACGCCTTTCCCCAAAAGCCTAAACCCTAAAGCCATAAAGCTGAATGATTTTTCACCTTCAACCTGCAACCAGGACCTGAACTCTCCTTCGGGAGCGCTTTGCACGTGGGTGACGGTACCAACGCTCTGTGCTTGGTTTGCAGTACTTCGGCTGCCACACAGTTTGGGGTTTGGGCAGTTTAGGTTGTTGGGGTTGCCGGACCTAGGCTGCCATGTATTTCTCAACACTATCCCTATAAGATCCCGAAAAGGACCACCGCGATCCCCCTACAATTCTTGCATATCCCTGGTGCTCCCCCCTAAGAGTAGCGCAGGTTCTGCAGCGTGTGGGATCTGATGGTTAGGATGGGCGCTGGACTAGTACCAGCAGTCCTATCCTGATTGCGTAGGGGTTTACTGTAGGAAGTTGTCCTTGTAGGTCAGGACTTCGCAAGCCAACGTGTCGAGCCTCAGCACAGTAACTTCCAGCTGAGGCTACCACAAGCCTCCAGCACGTTCCTGCAAAAATGGTGCGTTTTGTGACTTCTGCCACTTGCATGATGGCCGGCGGAACAGTCGTCGTCGACGCAGGGAGGTGCCTGGTCTGGAACCAGACGAGTAGGAGTCCCCAACATAATTAAGTGCGATACTAGGAGTTTGACCCTAAACCCAAACCCTAAACCCCAAACCCTAGGGCTTAGTAAGGGGATACCAGTAGTTTAGAGTCTATAAAGCAAGATTATCTTCCTTTTGGGTATAACAGTACTTGATCATAAGAAATAGAATCTTGATTGATTCGTTCCACGACCGTAAACGCCGCTCATACGGTGGACTCTTCTGGGGTTTCCTAGAATGTGTGGACTCAGCTATTTGGTACCCAGGAGGGGACAATGAGCTGGAATAACTTTCTATATTAAAGCTGATAAGGAGACTTCAAACAGGCCTCTTTTAGAAGGACACTGCTCTCGGTACTACCTAAACTCCAAAAGTACGTAAAATAATAGCCCGAAACTCATAATAGCAGCTACCAAGGCCATTATTTTACATACTTTTGGGTTCAGGTAGATTTTAGGGTTTAGGGTCTGTTGTTGGAATTCCGCGTCAACCCGGGGATGGGTTCCGATGGAGACCCTGAAAGAAGTTGTTGTAGGGTTCAGGGTTTAGGGATGTAGGGTTTTGGGCAGGCGGATGTCGGATACATAGGGGATATATGGTAGGTTCCCTAAATAGGGGGACCCCAATATAGACCCCAGATACTTTAATCCTATGACCAAAATGGCACCCCAAAATTTGGGAAACCTCCACACCCTAAACCCTAAATAGTAGCTTCCACTTTCCAGTATCCCTATATAACCCGAGTATAAACCCTTTTAAACGAAGCCAGTGGCAGATAGGGGATGTATAAGGTGCAAGTAGTCTGCAACTCTAAGTTCTTTTGCATTTTCTTGTTTTTGGTGTTGGGTTTCGGGTTTAGGGGCACGAAGCAACCAAGAACGTTAGCCACATGGAAGGCTGAAGGGCTCCCAAACCATTTGAGCTATAGTCTAAGCTCTCCAAAGGGTTGTTGTATGGGCGGGGTCATATAGGGGAGTATTACAGGCCTTATTGAGAGAGATGCTAGGATGTTAGACTGTGGCTGGTTTTAATGACTGTTGAGGCAGCTGGCTTGGCTGCTGGGCGAATGAGCTGGGCAGATACGGAAATCCAGGTGCTTCAGGCCATCCAGTTGTAGAGGAATCATTCATGCCTGACGCCTGCGGCAGTCAGCTCCTACTTCAAATAGCTAATAGCTGTGAAGTATGCTGGAGGTTTTTTGCCCTTCGGCGAGGGTTGTGAACTGTAGTGGATGCTTAATTCAGTTGGCACATCCGTCGGATGGATCGCATTGGTCAGTGCCTGGTAGCATTGTGGGCAACCGCACCAATGCTTACCAAGACGTGCAGACGAACACTCTCCAGATGGGACCAAGGGTCCAAATTAGTTGTCCCGTCCAAGTAGGATATCTGTTCAAGGCTAGGAGGTATGCTGGCTGACAGTGGTTGACGTGCGACGTGGCTGATCCAGTGCTTGTCTGCATGCTGATCCTACGTCTATACGAATCTTCTCAGTGCTTAGCACCAGAATCTGCCAACGCCGAAGCTGCGTTTGTGCTGGTGGGGTCAGACTGCGCTGTTTGATTTTTTCATGCTGTGGCGGTGCAAGAAGGAGGGAACAGATTCTGGTGCCTCTCGGGTTGTGGCGGTGAGTCGACCCTGACTCCTTATGTAATGCGAATTTCCAGTCCTAGGCTGGCATTCTGTTCGGTCGACTTGCCCTAATCTCTTCCGCCATCTGTTTGGCGACGGGCTCCATGCAAGCAGTATAGGCTTTTGGCCTTGCAGGAGCTATCCTACTTTACATCACCCCAGACCAGGGGCTTGATACAAATCGCGCGTTGGGCGCGTTGGTGGAAGACTCGCAGTTGCAGAGGGCTGAAAGATCCCTTGTGGGTTGCGCGATGAGCTTTCAGCATGCCTGGGTCCTCCAGTTTTTGCTAGCAGACACCGCAACTTGTGAGCTTGCTAGACTCCGGCTGCAGCCCGATCAGGGCTGCTTCATCACGTCCAGCCAACGTGGGTGTTTCTCAGCAGAACGGGGATCCTGTGAGGTTATGGCAGTAAGGACTTTCTCTTTCTGGGTGGAGATGTGGGGCCCTTTGTTTGGAGGAACACTCGCAGGTACACAGCTGGCCAGTCACCCCTGTTGGACCGCATCGAGTAAGAAGGCCCGGCCAGACGTGTTGAAGAACAGGGTGAATGATGCCAAGCTGTGATCCAAGGACTCGGCCGAAGTTTTTGTGTTTTAAACTTTTCTGCAGTAATTCGTGGCCCGCCCGACCAGAGACAAGACTTGATTCTGCTCCTTGCACCTTGGCCCGATCCGGGTGAAGAGTGCCAGCAGCTTAACTCATCTTGCACGTAATGGCGCTTCAGAGGCCAAACCCTGAACCCTGAACCTCGTCTGCCAGAGCAGAGGTGCCCAGTGTCCAACGGACACAGGTTTAAGATGCGACCGTCTGATGCTATGCAGCCAGGAAGAGATCTCAGATCTGCAGGATGGCAGGAGTCTATAGCTCTTGTTAGGTTGTTGAAATTATGCTTATATTGGGAATTATTGGGATAATGGAAAAGAAAATGGAAACTACTATATGGGCTCATATGGGGTTATATATTAGGTGGACCCCCCACCCAGTAATAGTGACTATAGGGGATAATAGGGATAATATTAGGGTCCTCTTATATTCCTACTATACCACTATTACAGGGTGGGGGGTCCTCCTAAGAAATACCATTAACGTGACCAGTCGGATTATCTGCGTCAACATTTCAGTTGCCATCCTTAGCCAAAAAGGCGTCGCTTCATATGGCTTGGATGCCAGCATCGCTTTCTTGCGGATGCCCCCGGGATCCTCTACGATTCCATGCGTGCATGCACTTACTTTGCAAAAGGCCGTTGTTGACAATCCCGAAGCAATCTGGGATCATTGCAAAAGCACGATTTCCCTTTTCGAAGCTGTGAGACCTGCTGCATGAATTTAGAATTTATTCAAGTTGTTCGATGTGGGACCCCAAAAGATGAGAATCCTTCTTTTTGAGATCCCCAAAATTGGTACCCCGAATTTGCGGCCCTACCCAGACCCCCAAAGGGATCTAAAAATTAGATCCCCTAGAACCATATGGGAAATTATATAAGGATTATATGGGGTTATAATGGGTCTATATAGGGGATCTAATTTTTAGATCCTCCCAGGGGTCTGGGTACACGCTAACCCTAAACCCTGTGAGTTGCGACCGTGCTGAGGAAGGAAGCAGTGTTCGCACCGCGGTTCGCCGAGGTCAAGGAGGTATTCCTGTCTAATTTAGGGTTTAGGGTTTAGGGTTTAGGTTCCTAGAAAGCATGGGGTTTCCCATACTTGAAGGTAGATGTTTTTGCAGGCCCATGCACAGGACTCATGTATTCTTAGGGCCCTGCGAGAGTTGCTGGCTAAGGGAACCTGCAGTGTTTGCCTCGAGGGCGATGTGCACCGAGCTAGATTTTGGGGTATATTTTTAGGAATATACAGGGATAATGGAAAAGAAAATGGAAACTACTATATTGTAATGGCGTATATATATTGCGGTTATCTGTTTTGTCTGAGCTACGCTCGATCTCCTGAGATCTTTGCCGCATGGCGGAAAAGGAGCGATAAGAGAAAAAGACCCTGAACCCTAAACCCAAAATCAACCCTAAACCCTGAACCCTAAACCCAAAATCAGTTGCGTGCCAGGATGGCGAAGCCTTCCTCGCAGCACGCTGCCTCAGACTGTCAGATTAGGCGGTCTCCCAAAAGGTTGTTCAAGATTTTTCTGGGGTCTAGGGTTCAGGGATCAAGGCTTAGGGAAAGTTAGGGATACTTTTTTGGTCCCATAATATGAATTAGAATACATTTGTGTCTATATTGGGGTCCCTTGATTTTGGGAAGTTACCGTTAAGTGTATGACGACCTTGTGGCCATTGCAGTTTGCGGCTTGATCTTTTGTTCCCAGCTTGCCTATGTGCCGCTGAGATCCGAATAGTACTGCACATTGCGTGGTTTTAGGATTCCTTCCCAAACAACAAACGGGTAAGGGCTGTAATAATCACGACAGAATCCGAACAGATCCCATAGCCAAGCACCTACTAGGAGGCTCAGGAAGACTCAGAGAGTAGTTCTGCTTAATCATAACCCAGCTGAGACTTGGGAAAACATCAGATATGTAATGATAAGGGGACGATGAAGTTTGCTGGACTTAAGTCCTAAGCCCTACACCCTAAACCCTAAGCCCTAAACCTATCAAAGCAGTGCAGGCCTTGATCAGGATCCAACCTCCTCCCCCGGCCCCCGAGCGATGGTCTAAACTCCCTGAAGCTGGATTATATAGGGTTTACGGTTTAGGGTTTAGGGTCTGAACTCCTTAAAGGTGTGTCATGTAGGAGATGTTTATATAGGGGAGTATTATAGGGTTTGTTGAGGGGGATGCTAGGAGTTTAGGCTGTGGTTCATTTGATGGAATAGCCCAATGAAGCCATGGGTTCTTCACAAAATTATGGGCCCCGTTTGGCTGTAGATTGAAGTACGGCACCTAACACTAAGGGGTGCGAAGATGGGACAATAATTTTCGGAACTACCTCTGTCATGAGCTGATAAGGCGTGCTTACACCCTAAATAGTAGTATCCATGATCTTTTTCATTGTACCCCCCCATATAAACCCTACATAACCCCTATTTCCCCTTCAATGGGAGTGAAACCAATGTTAGGAAACCCTAAATAGAAGTATCCATTTTCTTTTCCATTATGCCAATATAACCCAGTAAAACCCAATGTTACCCAATATTACTATTATATTTTGTTTGTGGTAAGTATTTCTGCGGTTCAGGCATGCACCGTTTTCTCAGATTTCCACGACCCTGTTTGGAAACTCCTTGCGTAAGGGTCCTACTATGTGGCGCAAAAAGGGCGACCCAGATTTTGAGAAACAAGGCAGGGGCCTAAATATTGACCAATAGTGTGCTCCCAGAGTCACATGTTTGATGCTTTGTAACACTCTAATACCCGGAACCCTAAGCCCTACACCCTAAACCCCTAAGCATTCCGAAAGAAAAAAAAACGTGGTGAATCCTCAGGGACACCTCCGCTTGTTATTGTGGAAACTACGGTTGGCCCTGAAACCTAAATCCTGGGTGGGCCCGAAGAACCTTGGGTCCCCCTAGAATAGGCCCCTAACAGGGCATCCTTACATGAGCTATAGTCTAAAATCCTGAAAGGGCGTCAGTTAGGGGAGTCTTCTGGGGATAGTAGACGTTTAGACTATAGCTCATATACTCTAAGGGTCCTTAGAATCCCCCTTTTCAAGGGCTAGGTGCTTATATTAGTGCCCCAGACTTGTCTGGATTCCCTACAGCTTTTGTTTAAATCCCTGCACCCAAACCCTAAGCCCTGCACTCAACCCCTAAACTCCAACCCCTAAACTCCAAGCCCTAAACTCTGAACCCTACAACCTAAACCTTGAACCTCAAAGGGCTCGAAAGGTGGGATGAACGAAGGTGGGGTATAGGAAATAAGCCACAATATCGTAGACAATATACTAAGGATCCTTTAGCCACCTACCTTCATCCCACCTTTTGAGCCCCCTGATAATCCACTTGTCTTCTTTCCTGAACTCTATATGCCAAAAAATGGGGATCCATTTTGGCGGTCTCATGATAAGGGCTATATAGTACTTTGGGGTCTAACAGATATTGTTTGCTAGCATGTCAGTGGTGCAAGACTTTCGCCATACAGCGTATTACCATATAGAGGACCTGTACCCTTTGCGAAATCAGGTCTCTCTTCGCCTGCGAAGCGCGCCCTCATGAGTCGGAGTGAAGAATTTAGAGGGGGCACATCGAGCGAAGGGTTGAGAGATGAAGCTTCAGATTTGAGGGTTGAGGTTTTAGGGCATAGGGCTGGGGTTCAGGGTTTAGGCCATAGAATTTAGGGTAAAAGGTTCAGGTTTTAGGATGGCGGCTTTCGGGTCCAAGGTCGTGTGTTTGAGTTTGTGGGTTTAGCGTTGAGTGATTGGGGATGCCGATGGGAGGTGGAGAGTTGGGAGCTTTTGATTTGAAATTCAGGGCTTCTGGTGGGGGAGCGGTGAGTTCAGGGTTGAAGGTTTAGGATTTAGGGTTTAGGTTTAGGGTTTAGGGTTTAGGAATCTTTCTGAGTTCCTCTAGACCCAAAGCCTTAAACCTAAACCCCATCATCCCTAAACGGACTTTCTTGGCTTGGCGCGGCTTCCTTCACCCCGAGCAACTAGGAGTCCTCTCGGCGTTCCTTTGGATGAGGATTATGGTACCCCCAACCCCACCCGCTTAAAAGGTTAGGGATAAGGACGGACCTAGGGGATTTGCAATTATTCCGTACCGTATGCAAAAAGCTGAGAGATTCGAGCTAGTGGAAGTGTGTTTGATCTCAAAGGGGAAGCGGTCATGCTTATCAAGGCTCTTTCTCAAAATGCCTCCTGCATCCCTAAACCCGAAACCCTACACTCTAAACCACGGCAGTGCCGTCTTCAATGATCACCTTAAAGCCTTTGTGTATCTGTAGGGCCTTGGAAGCTATCCCCGTAGTGGCCCAATGTGTTGGAGTTCACCCCAAAACTCATCTGAATTAGGGTTTAGGGTTTAGGGTTTCCACCTGTTACTCTTCCCAAACATGGGAAAGCTAATGTGGTCCCTTTTCCGCGTCTAAGTTGGTCCCTTTTGGAGTTTCCATCGCTGTTTAGGGGAGAGTAGCACTGACAATTGCGTGGTTTCCAAAATTGGGGTCCCACTTTGGTACCCCAAAATACGATGGGCCGTACTACGTATTCTCACAACCACAAGAGGCCCGGCATTTTGAGAATAGCACAATCGTGTTCTCTGTGTCGCGCTTGGAGTTTAGAATTGGCAGGTTAAAGATATCCGGGCATTCACAATCGCGGGGCCCCACTGCTTCTCGGTCCGCTTGTCTTGACAATAATTGTGTCTTTGCGCGATGTGTAGGGCATGTTCCAAGAAAGCCATTATCCCTATATAACCCCTATATAACCCACATATAGTCTAGTAGTTTCCATTTTCTTTACCATTATCCCAATATAGCCCTAAACCCTAAACCCTATATAGCCCATGTCAACCACCTCCTACCCTACACCCTAAAAACACAGAGCTCAAACTAAACAGGCTTTATGCTGCCAGCGCATTGTGGAGCTTAAGTGTTTAAAGTTAAATTAGGCTTTAAGATTTGCAGTTTGGAGTTGGGAGCGGGCGATAGTTTACAGACCTCTACCGCTTTATAAGCGTAGCAACTGCTTTTTTGGGGTTAGGCCTGTTCGTGTTGCAGGTTCTAAACAAACTTGCTCGACAGGGTCGGTAAGGACAGCCTAGGTTACCTAAACGAAGGATCATACCTGGCGTCCCCCTACTAAGGATGCATGTATGCTGGGGTATGAAAGGGATCGCCTATCTATAGAAACTCCCATAGACTGCTTTTGCCCCAATACGAATGAAACCCTACACCCTAAACGGCATGTGCTGTCGAGTGAAACCATCCTACCAGCATCATTGCTGGGAGGTCCAGGGTCAGTATAAGCCAGTTGGGTTTAGGGTTCACAGACCCATCCCAACTAGCTTATAACCTGAAGCTACATTGGGAGACTAGAGGGGGCTGATAGCTGGGTCAGAGGTACTGCTGCTGCTATGATGTGTATGTAGCATTATGCTCCACACAATCTCTGTGCATGCTAGAGCATCTCGGATCTCGCATTAACCATCAACACTAAAACCCTATACTGTGTTGCTGTTAACGACAATTCATGCGGTTGCCATTATCAGGTTATGTTTAGCAAATGATTTGGTTGCCCCATGATGGCAACTTACTTCAAGTTCCTCAGATTCCAAGCCCTAAACCGCTTTCGCTCGATTTCCTCCTTTAGCGTTGAGGGGTTGGCGCTTGTCAAGCCCGTCAACTGTGCTGGGAAGGTATCCGCTGTACACCTCACACCCAAGAGGGATGGTGGAGAACTACCCCAAGTTTCAACAGTACCGACATAGCACAGGTAGTACTTAGTAGGAACCTCTCTTACTCTTTGGGTAAGTATTTCCATTCTGGGTATCTGGAACCCTTCGGGTACAGAGTGGTCATGCGAACGTAGCATGTTAAGCGTGAATCCTGAACCGTGAAACCCCTCATTTCAGCTTTGCGGAGAAAAGCGCTCCTCCAACAATGCGACGGTAGCTTTTAATTTTGCAGGTGCTTATGCGCTCCTATGCACGATGACGCCTAACCCTCCAACCCTAAACCCGAAAACCCTAACTCGACGGGCCTCGGTCAGGGGCTTCGTTCTCAGCGCTTCGGAACCTTCCCAAATGAGGGTTTCCTAAAATTAGGGGTACCATTTTGGGGGTCCCAATAATAAGGATTATAGTATTTTGGGGTCTATATTGATATTGGGGTCCCCCTATTTAGGGAAACTACCAAATCCAGAGGTACAGCCTGGCAGTGCCCTTCAGAAGCTATATTGGGGCTATATTGGGATAATGGAAAAGAAAATGGAAACTACTATAATGGGTTATGTAGGGGTTATATAGGGGTTATATTGGGGTTATATAGGGGTTATATAAGGGTTATATTGGGGTTTAGGGGTTATATTGGGATTATATAGGGGTTATATTGCTGCAAAGAGTCAGTTTCCCAATCCCCTTAGGGCCTCTACTAAATATCATGTTTGATGCTCGACAAGCCCTTGTTCCGTTAGGCTTGTAGAGACTTCTGTCAGTGGGCAAGCATCTGAATGGAGGGACCAATGGGAACACACCCCCATTACGGTTTAGGGTAAAGGGTTTAGGGACCAATACACCTCCTTCTAAGAAGATAACCAATCGAGGAACCTACTTTGCGGCCACTTGGGCCGGAGTGCCGAAGTATAATCTATAACCAAAAGTGTCCCATTGTTTTGAGAACAACCTACACGGTATATACTTGGACCTTAAGAGAACCGTATACCTAGATGGACCCATCGAAAAAATTAGTGGCCTGAAAAGCTAGCAGTACTGCCCTTGTGATTCTTACGCATCAACTTACCAGAAGGATTTTAAGCGGGCCCTGCATTGCAGTCCGTCTAAACTAGCATATAATCGCTGTTTCCACGTCCATTTTGTTTTGCATCTGATTCGCCAGCGTTCCAATGACCTAGGCTGCGACGTAACTACCCTAAACCCAAAGCCCTCAACCTTCAACCATCGAGTATCTTGGACTTTCTTCTCTTCGTACTAATTCCGTAGGCCCTTAGGCCCTAAACCCTAAATGTCTAATCCCTAAACCCTAAGCCCCAAAACCTAAACCCTAACCCTAAACACTAAACCATACACTATGTCAAGCCGAGCCTGCGTAAGCCTTCCCGGCCCG